>JBCJKH010041875.1:0-13563 GCA_039877255.1 Loriculus beryllinus | reverse complement strand
AGACAGAAATACCTTTTCAAATGAGGGGGGAATCTATGTGGAGGAGAACACTAATCAGAGTTCTCTCATTCTATCATTTCAACTCTTCATGTCCACATAAGCCCAATGGGTGACCCCATAGTGTTTGGCCAACAGACGGGAGATGCCTTCCTGCACTAAGACAGCTAGAAGCTAATCACTACCTCTCTTGCTGCCTAGGGAACGTATCCTGTGCTTCACAGCTACAGGAGCTCTACTTCCAAACACCAGGTGAAAGGCTTTCAAACCCTTTTTATTTGTGACCTCCAAATCTTCTCCAGTGAGGGTGACAATCCCCATACAGACAACGTAAGCCTACTGATAATTACTTTGTTCTTCTCACTTGCTTTTCACTGACCTCTTGGACATAGCTTACAGTGCACAAATTTGGCACCACTGGCACAAACAGACCTTGATAGCGTAGCCTATCTTACTTTCTCTTTTTTTTCAGGCTGCAAGTTATCACCTACTTCAAGAACATCACCCTGAACATAACTACAATTCTCATGTCAGCTCCTACCAGCTTCATTCCACCCACTGGATCTCTCATGCCAGTCTAGATACATCACTTCAAGCAGAATAATCATCACTTTGCAGTTGAATTCCACACTTGCACAAACTGCAGATGAGGGCTACACGATTTGCACTTCCTAGATAAGAAGCCACCAAACTGCTGTCTGTGGAATCAAGTGGACAGTCCTTCCTCATTGACAATAACAGCAGATGCACTTGCTTATTAACACACAAATAGGAAAATCATGGGTTACTGTTGCTCTTACCCCCAAAAAACCTTCTCAAAACAGAAAGCTGTCAGAGGGTTACTAAATATAAGGCTGTTGTACAGATTACTTAAAATTGCTCAATAACCTACTTCTGAAGGAGAAATGAGTTCAAGAGCCCTGAAACACCTGAAAGGCGCAAGGGGAACACTTGACAGAATACAAAGAGTATTTTTATATTCAGCTTAAATGGGTGGCTCCTCCAGCACATCCTACTGGCATCAAGCACCAATGCCAACAAACGTTTTGGCATACCTTCTGCCTATGGAAAAGGACTACAGAGTTAACCATCAGAACAGAAACAATGTGAAATGCCACCTGGTGAGGCGGTGCAGTCTGTTACTTGCACAGATTTCTTTTTAAGCTATATAGACAGCATGTTCCTCAGGAGAATTATTTCGTTCCCCTTCCCAAAACAGGTACAATTAACAGTTGCCAAGGAGAATTCTTCATCTGCAATTAAGGACTTCCCAAACCTAGAAATAACACCTAGACCAAGTAAAATATTGGAAAACACCCTGGGGCGAGAGTTCCTGGGGAGCACTCCCAGAGCTGTGCCTCTTCCCCAGGAAAAATCAATCTGGCAGTTAATATTAAAATATTACTATGTAATAATATTCTGTATTCCTGCAATACAATGCAGGGAAATAAAATTATTTACAAATACAAAGCTCAGCGTGTGCCCTCAAAACCTGACTCTGCAAGCAGGCAGGACACGGGATTTTGTTCTTGTCTACTCCCCCCAACCTCCTCCTGTATTTAAAACCTAAAGACAGCAAATTTATCTGAACTTACATGATGCCACTCTGGTATTTTCCAGAGGGCTCATCTGGCCTATCACATTCTTTAAGCTTGGCATTGTATAAAAGCAGATATCAAATATTCAGAGATCTCAATTTAGAAAGATCCCTTTTCTAAGGCTGAGCTTCTCTGAAGACCTTCCTGCAGAGCTCCAGGCAATGCCTCAATCAGCCATTCCCACCAGGCTAAGGGCACTCACCCTTCCCAAGTATGTGTTAGGAGGTGTTGGGCCTGACAGAGAGGCAAGAATTGTACAGGGTGTGAGGTGCCAGAGACATGGACTGCTGTGAATGATGACAATGTGTGAATATTTGCCTGTTTTGAACAATGAGTGGTTGAGAACCATGCCTTTGCATGCAAGACACTACAGTATCACCTGCCTAGCCATCATCTGCCACTGCCTTTCAACAAAATGCACCCCTTTGGGTCAAAATCAGAGCTCAGGAGAGCCAATGAAGAGATGTCCCTCTTGAATTAACAGGGTTGTACATCGGGCCTCCGTGAAACACCAACCCAGCCAAGGCTGAAGCACCCGCTGCTGCTGCATTTCATCCGACTCAGTATTTCTAGAGGACCTAGCAGATGCAGCCTTACCCCAGTGCTGCAGGACCTTCTTCACACAGGCAGGATGTGCTCAAGGCAGAAGAAGGTTTCCTTTCTTCCTTGCCATGTCACTCACAGAGGCTACTTGTGCCAGCACCAGCTCACTACCTGCCACAAAAGCAACAGTTTTCCCAGCAGGGCTCTGAGTCCAGGGGTTTTCTTTGAATCCTACCAAGTCTCTTATATTTCCATGCTGCCTCACAGCTGGCTCCTTGGTCTTCTAGATGAAGGAAGAAAGTGAAGGGAACCCACCAGTCCCAGCATAGATACTGGAAGTGCAGTCCTACTCTCCAGGCCAGCAAAATCATAGAGTGGTAAGAAACACAACACTTAGTTCTTCACGCAGAAGGAAATGATCTGGTTTGCAACACCAGGCTTCATTTACAAACCCTTCAGCCTTTTGCGGCTGCTGGTTTTGCTGTATCTCTGCAGGTGGGATCTCAGGTTGCTGAGACACCTTGGTTAAGCTACTGGGAGGTCTTAGGTGCTGGACCAGGTGGATGCACCCCCTGAACAGGACCACATCGCTTGGATGCAGGAAGCCATCACCTCCACACAGTTCTTCCTCTCTGTCTCCCCTTCCTCAGCCATACATAGGCTGTTTGCAAACCTCACCATCCCTGGGACAGTGATGGATGGCAGATCCCTCAGCTCCCTGGAAGGCCAGGCTTAAAGGCAGGCCTATCCCTGCACAAGGCAGACAGAGGGAGAGCTGAAGCTGATAGACACCCTATACTCAGCTGGTGCTGTTAGGACCAATGTGGAACAGTTGGCTGCTTTGATCTCTTTATCACTAAGTTAAACCATATTCTTGCCAAGGCACCTCCAGCCATTCTTCTGAGCTAGATGTTCAAAAGGGACTCTTCAGCCACTCATTCTGCTTCAGGCATTTATCTTTGCTGGTTCAAATCATCTACTTAGCTGTTAGCAGGAACTGATTTCAGGAAAGCTAATACGAGCAGGCTGGAGGCATTGTTCACCCCAAGCCCACTGCAGAATCAGAAAACACCAAACGTATGCCATCAACTTGGATAAAACAACATCCCTCTGACCTCACATACTACATAGCTAGGTAGATGTCCTATTTTATGCTGCATGATTTTCCATAAAGCTGGAAGCCCAGCTAAACCAGAGGGTTTTAAGAGCTTAAATGTATTAGGACAATTAGATATGTTTTAAAATACCTTTTCCAGTGCTTCTCTATCGACCAGCTCCTGTACAGCCAAAAGCTTGATACTGTAAGAAAGAACAGAGAGAAAGAATGAATCACTCCATTGCAAGCATTACAGAAACACAAGTAACAGCAGAACTGAAGCTCTCTTTTTATCCTCCCACTTCACAAAGCAGCCTGTAGAAGTAGCAAACAAGATTTTCTGGTTTCCAACTTAAAAGCATGCCTGAATTCACCTTACAGAGGAAGTGCATTAATCATTACATTTTCAATACCTTAAATGAAATAATTAAGGATCTTCTGAATGATAAACACAAAGGAAGACTCTCAACATTCTATTGGGTTTAGTCAGCTTTGTTCTTCAGTGGAAACAGGTTTCTCTGGGTCCCACAGCGGTCATTCCCAGGTATTTACAGCATCATATATTAAATACAGTAACTAAGACAACCCAGCTTAAGAAACTTGAGGGAGATGTGAGGAAAATGTCCATAACTGCTTGAAAGTAGGGTAAAAAGATCATCCCTAATTACTATTCTTGTAATGCCATTTGCTCATCAAAATCAGATTTCTTCACCTCCTGGATCTTTTCTAAATTCACCACAAGGAGCTACATCCTGCACATTGAATTTCCTTCACCTCAAAAAGACTGAGAGTTACCCAAGCAGGATTTTGCCCTGTAAGACAAGTAAAGTCACAGCTAAATCAAAGTATGCAAGAGAACCGTGTAAAACATCTGTACTTTCAAATCAGTTTAATGAGTGATTAGAAATTATCCCTCCTTCAACTTCAGCTACTTGTACATGTCCCCATGTGGTGCAAAAGCCCCATCCTTCCCACAGTAAGGAATTACAGGAAAATCTTGTTGCATCCTCACCAAGCTGCAGGGCTCACAGGGCAGGTATGAACCCAGAAAGTCCTGGCAAAGCATTGCCAACAGGTTGAAGGAGGCGATCTTTCCCCTCTGTGCAGCACTGGTGAAGCCACATTATGCTTCCCCATCCCTGGGCACTTACAGCAGTTACCTTAGCCAGGGAGTAGAAGGGATCAGCAACACATCCACCTATGGAGCCAGGCATGTGCATTAAGATGACACAGTTGATATTCAGCTCCCCTAAGCCTTAGCTCTTCACAGCTTTGGTGCCTACTTCAAACTTCAGGTTGACTATATGGCTAATGAAATGAGAGAGGAACTTCACTTCCCCAGGGCAGTTCAAGCCACCTACCAAGTCTGCTAAAGGATATAATTTGCCATGTACTACAAGAAGTTTCATCCATCATTCAAAGCCTCAGAGCAAAGCTGCATAATTCTTGAGCATCCACTGACATCTTATACATTAATCATGTAAATCCATCCTGTAACAGCAGCTGGCAAAACAGAGCTTGTGTTACAATGCTTTCCACTACAGGTATTCACAACCTAAGCCCTAAACACAAATGTGCTTTTACTTTAATGTACTTCTAGCTTTCAGATGCCTTCAGAGCATCATAAAAAGCCAATGAATTATAAAATAGCTCCATACATTTCCAGCCTGTAGATGCTATTATGATTAAGACAGAGAGGGTGGAGATAGTTCAGAAAACAACAGGATAATCCGGAAAAAGGTATTCCATTAAAGCCCAAGCACTACAGTAGCAGGGGGCACACAATTTTCTGTTACCATTTGTGCTGCACACAAGGATTCAGCTGAACTTGAAGGTGCATGGTAAAACCCCACATTTTGCCATTCCCTCCTGCAAGCTATACATCAAGGGGTTTGTTATACAAATTGCTTTTGTCTTTTTCCTTTTGAAACCAGAAATTTTTTGATCACTTGGTCATAAAAAGGCAGAATTTATCAATCACGGCTGCTTCTACCAATTGACTAATTTATTTCTAGGACATTAATTGTGGATTATCTGACACTCAATAGCTGCAGAAGAAAGAGAGAACCTGCTGCAAATGCAAGTACTGTTCTCATTAGAGATCACCATCTTACTGCACAAACTTACTCTCCTTCCATTTATGCTAGTAAAGACCCACAAGAATTCCTTCAACTGGTACGTTTCTATTTAAAACAAAGAATACCAAGTTACACAGAAGCAAGCAATAAAACAGGGAGCAGGAATCTTCTTACTTTATTTCACTGTGTTTACAGGGATGCTGTACTCTTGTGTAGAGGTGAAAAACCCACAGAAAACATTTACATCCTGCAGAGATCCTGCATATGCAAGGCCAGAAGCAAACACAAATGCAGTGTTGTTACAGGATTTGCAGCAACACTGGTTTAACTCTTGGTGAAAAAAAGCCTTCCCTCTGCTGTTATCAATGCACAGAGATCAGTGTCTGCCCAGTACTTCACTATGTCAAGTATTTTTTCTGGGTCAAAAGCAATCAGTAAATGTAAACATCACCCTTCATACAACCTGCTGCAAAATGCTTCTTTCCTTGAAGCAGCATCACAGATGCTCTCTGCTCATTGTGTTACAGTCCAATACCTGGAAAACTACTCAACATCTAGTTATTTACTGCTATTTCTTCCAGCAATTCCAATTAGCGTTAGTATGTGCTACTTTATGCAGTGCTGGCTTAGAAATGCAGCTTCTCTGAAGGCTGCTGCTTTGGGGGCTTTATGCTTTGACAAGACATCAGGCCACTTATTTAGGCACTCCATCAGCAATCCTACAAACTCTGAAAGCAACTCACAACTACGGCTGCTGTTTGTAGCTTGTGTGCTCACCCGTGATTCCAAACACACAGGAATACAATCAGTAATTGAGAGTGAGGAAGGATCTCTACTAAAGCAGAAATGCAAAGACAGCCACCAAAAGCCAGTGCTAAAGCTCAAGACCTTGCTGTTTACAATAGCACACTTCAGTACTCTGCTTATGCACTGTGGTGTCATGTCTTTCTTCTTCATCTGTGCCATGCAAACAGTACCTCAGGAATGAAGTCATAGAAAAATCATATTTCCTGAAGAAACCTTTCGGATCCTGGAGCACCTGCTCTACTGCACCAGCCTTAAAGCATACCGCTGAGAAACCTGGAATGCAAGTAGCTATACCAGCTTGACAAAGATGGCGTTGCTTGTGTCTGAAACTCTGTTAAAAATACTCCCTGACTCCATTACTTACATGATCTATTTAACCAAAGCTATTGAATTTAATAACCTGGCGCCTCTGTACACTCAAAATACCTGAAAACATGCAAGGCTCAGGATGAGGGATTCTCCTCCAGCTGTACAAATATGCAACCATGATGTGCTGTCAAGGAAACATGACTCCCTCTTTTTTTTGGCCAGGGGTGATGCACAGCATTCTCCTCTCAGGGAATTCCTTTTGGTTTCCAGAAGATTAGTCACAGTGCTAAGCAAATGCCTATAGCTACAGCCCATTTCTGTTGCTTGGGGCAGCATTGCAATCCTTCCCTCAAGGTCTTCTTACTTAAAAACACATAACATCGGGTTCCTCTCTCTAATCCCACATACCCAGGAATAACGTGAGCCTTTTGCAATACTACAAATTTACCAATAGGTCCCTTGCTGGTTGGTGCATTCCTATTCATCATGAGCCACCGTCTGATTTGCATTGAGTTTCACTTCCCAGCTTGAGTTCACACTGCCCATAAAACCCCATCTGCTCTTACAACGGGGATGTCAGGGACTTCCTAAGAACCAGCTCAGGGTCCTCTGCCTGCAATCCAATGCAGCTGTGGCTCTGCAGCAAGCCAGATGGCATAGACACAAACTACCACGCAAGTCAGACGCAAGAATCATTCATGCAGAATGCACCTGAGGAAGAGAAGCTGCTTCCTCCAAAACCACTTTGAAGGGTGCCCCAGTATAGGGGTAGAGAGGAATTACGATTACAGCCAGCTTCTGGACCACTCCTGCACAGCACTAGAATTGCAATCATTAGAGACACAGGTCACTTGCTGTCAGCACTTAAGGAGAAGGTCTCCAGACCTCAATGACCTACATCTGCTGAGGTGACCCCATAAAGGAGCTCAGGCTCCCATTCAGTGCAGAATGGGAATTCTGAGAAAAAGAGGAAGAGACATGATGAAAATATGAAGCATTAAGTTCAGTGATCAGCATCAGGGAAGCACTGAAGCATCATGGTGGCATCCTACAGAAGCTGCTAGTCACTGGGATGCAGGGCAGCTGCCAAAGCAGAGCACAGGATCCTAGCTGGAAGCTGGCACACCCAATGCCTGCATCCTGGCTCTCTATGCCTCGTTAGCCTGCAAAGGGCTGGTGCACAGGGAGTCTCCAGGCACGCCACAACAGCCACATTTGCTGCCACTTTGCTTATACAGCCTGGCACATGGAAGAGCAGAGCTCCTCAAGCAACCAGCACCGCCACTTCTCATGGATCGGTACAGCACATCATCTCCAACCCAGGTTCACACCCAGCAGCCATGTGAACTGAGGACTGGCCTCAATTTGCTTTGCAAGCTCATACATCTTTGCCTGGGGCCTGAGTGTTTTCCAAAACCCTGATGCTTTCTATGAGTCAGCACACGAGCCTGACTGAAGTTAACAACATCAAGAAATACCACTTGACTTCTATTAGCTTTCTGGCGCCTTCTTCAGCAGACAGCTGTGCCGAATCATGCTCCAGCTAGGCTCACTGACACGATCATAAATAGCCTGTATAAAACCCACTCAACCCCAAACTGTTGTTCTGAGCATCATTAAATCATTCCCCTCCTCCTTCCCTTTCAGTCCACAAACTTTTCCCTTTGTTCTTGAGATGAGATACTATACCAATGTGGTGGCCCACGGTGAACATTTTACGGATGACTTACATATCCAAAGAGAAGAGCATGGATGCACGTAACAGAAGTGCTTGATGACAGACTTAAGTCTGGGTTAGTTAACAAAAAGAACAGTACAAAACCCCCGGGTCATTGAGTTTCTGTTCTAAAATGATATTTGCATATCTACATAAAATGGTCTCTCTCCTAAATCAGTTCTGCTCTAAGAGGTGGGCATGAAACACGAGAGTTGGAAAAACAAAACACAGCTGAGCTGTGCTGACCACCCTTGGTACCTGGGAGGGAGCCCTCCCCTTCAGCTGCCTGCTCTCCCTCCCCATACCTGACCTCAGTCCCCAGCTCTCCTGCCCAAATGGCATGCTCTGTTTCCTCACCATTAACATCACAGCCCTGTTTTTCCTCTAGTGGTTGGTGAGTTAACAGTAAGGACAGGGAAGTTGCCTTCACAGGGTTTGTACAGCCTTTACAGTGAAGGAGCAACATTTAAAGATGTTCATCAATGCATGCACTGGGAAAAAACAGCTCATTTCTGCTGGCATATCCCATTTAAAAAGTTGTCTTTCCCCCCAAGACCCTGTTTATTCAAATCCCAGCAAAACCAAAAGGAGACAGAAGAAAGAATAAAAACATGTTTAGTGACTTTCAGCCTCATAAACTTCCTCCATCAGCCTCTATGAAGTCTGGCAAGGAAATAAAACCTGTTTCTCCTTTTTCACTAAAAGCATCTGCATCTTCTCAATCACCCCTTAAAGGAAAGGGAAAAGCCATGTCTGCTGCCACGTCTTAACAGCTGTTGGAAGTCATCAGAGAGCTTATGAAGTAAATTGATGGGCCTGGATGAGAATCCCACTCCATCTAAAGCCCCAGCTTTGAGATTGGCTGCCAGCTAATGACACCACAAAATGATCTGGGAGATTCTCAGGAGAAAATACATCTACAGTAAATAGAAATTAGCACAAAAACAGGGAGCTGGATTTCCTTTAGAGAAAAAATTAGATATATTTACTTTATTTATATCTATATTGTCATATAATGTGTATTTAAAGACATTATATATTCATATTATATGTAAAATAGCTATTATAAATTTATATCTAATTTTATGAACATAATTGCTATAAAACAAATACATATACATAAATCTACTTAGAGTTAATTTTTGCAGTTCAGATGTGTTCTTTGCTGTCTAGTCATCATTGATTTGCCTGTGGAACAGTTTGAAACCTAAAAGCAGATCAAGGCACTGTACCTGGGAAGGGAACCACGAGTAAATGGAAGGAGCAGAGAAGTTGAAATCCATCAAGCAAATTGGCATACAAACACTGTTACCCCAATGTTTGCATCCGTAGATACTATTACATTGTGTGAGTGATTGGAGTATTTGTCATGAGGAAAGGAAACTGTAATGGAACTAAAAGGGGGAAAAAATGCATTATTGACGGTTACTACTGAGCATTTAAGTGTGTGGGGGAGGGGGGGGAATAACAGCATTACCCAACCTAACAGGCAGGAGGCAACAGAAACAGTTCACTCCTTTCTTTTTCCATTTGAGCAGTTCCCTGTGTTCAGGGATGCTCTTTCAATACTCTCCACCACGTAGCTCTCTCCTTGCTGTTCTCTTTCCTACACCTGCAGCAAAGCCACCACTTTGCAGGACCTATAAACTTAGCATTGATGGGCTGATTTACATCCACATAACGCTGTGGTTTCAGCACAGCTCTACCATTGCAGGGAAGAACAATGATTCATAAACCCTGGACATTATGTGTTCCCAATGCACAAGTGCAAAACCAAAAAGGGAGGTTGCAAAAACTTCTTCCTAGCACTCTGCAAGAAAGTAAGACATGCTCACAAAATAAACCAACCCACAACTGGCAACAGAAAGCATGAGAGTCCCATGTTATATATGAGACCTGGAAGCCTTCTTGACCTCTTCCTTGGGAACACCCATTCCAAGCTCTTTCCAAAGGGATGAAATCCATGCTGCTGTGCATACAGACAGTGAGCAGAGCAGGTCATGCACAGTGAAGTTTAGAGAGGAGCTGCTGAAAACTCCCAGACACTCTGTGAGGGAGACATTATCCTTTTCTTGTCCATCTACACAGAAAAGGTTTCTCCTGAATGGTGAGGCACTGATGCTCGGCAGGACACTGATGCTAATTCTAGGGGGTTCCATCATAGAGATGATTAAGAGCAGCAGGGAAACATCCTATTTACCTTCTCCTCCACATATAGGATCATGTTTCAAAGCCTATTTCTTTCTTTTTTCAGTTAAGGGGGGAAGGAGACAGGACATCATCTGCTTGTTTCCACCTGTGCAAAGTCTCCCTTTCTCAAGATTCCCCTCAAACTTTTAAATCAGGGAAAGTCACAAAACAGGCATCCTTTTGGGTGCATGGAGTGAGTGCATGCGTCAACAGTCTTATTCATTATGGTCATAAAGATCTGCTAACCCATCTCCATCTGGGGTGCAAAGTACTGAAAACATAAGCCCTGAGCTAGATGCACTTTTTAGAAACAGTTTGCTAAGTTATAGACCATCCTATGGACTTCTCTCTTGCTGTCCTCTTATTAGTCTAACCTATTCATCTCCAATGCTGTCCTTGCACACTGGTGCAATGCCAAGAGTGGCAGCAGTTAAAGAAGTAAAAGCCATGGAGCATTTCCATGGTCCTCAGAGGAGATGCTGGTTATTAAGGACTGGGATACATTGCACTTGACTGAACAGAACCAGAGCTGATTCCTGAGGGGCAAAGGTTAATTAGGCAAATGGCTCAAAGGATCAATCTGTTCTAAGGCATTATTTGTTGATTTTTTTTGTTTTTAGAAGAGTTTAATATAGACAGGGCAGTTGAAAATAACCCCCCAAATTCCCAAACTCATGAGATGATACCACAGAAGGACTGAGGCTGCCAGTAACATAATAATTACAGAGGAGTAGCTAATGAATAAAGCAGCAGCAAATCAAATACCTACATTAAATGATATCGAAAGCAGCAATCTTGCCTGCATATATCTACTAACAGAGACCAGGTACAGGCAGTGGCAAAATGCAGACTAACTTCCACCATCATTCAGACCTCAGGGTGACAAACCAGGAGTCTTCTCTGTCACTATGTCCACTTACTCCTCCACTGGTTACTCCCGTGCCAAACACTTCACTACACAATAATTGAGGCAGCAGAACAGAATACTACTGGAAGTGTGGGGGGAATAGTCTGATGACAGTTATATTTACTCACAAAAACCACACAAGTTGTTTCAACTCACTCCTGGCACACAGCAAATCAAAACCAGCTGCCCGTGTTAAAAAAGGGGGGCAGTTTGCTTTTGGTTTAATTTATAACATGGTAAAATGTATTTTCCTTCTATCCATATTGCATTTGTTATTGTATTTCTTCCTTACTCGTAACGTCTCCCTTCAGACCAGTTCACCTTATGCCCAGTGGCTCTGAAATGAGAGGAAAACGCTCTGTGTAATGTTCACAGCCTTTAGATTAGTTTTTATTCATGTTTTAATTCTTCAGAGGATGCCTGTTTCCCTGTAACTCTGCAGGAAGAGGGAGTCCCACAAAGAGCGCTGTGTTCACAGCAACATTGATTTCTTCTGAGTCATTAAAACTGGACCTGGGCAAGTTATTTAACTTGCACTGCATTATTCAAATCTGTCCAACAAGGGAGGAGACCAAGGCTGAAACCAAAAAATGTAGAAGCTCATAAAACACAAAAGCTGACAAAGCTTCCAGACAAAGCTTCCAAACACAGGCATTACGTTAGCGTGCGAGTGGTCTCCGGTATTTGGCTCTTTTTCCAGATTTTCTGAATCATTCTCTGCTGGAGTGAAGCTTCTTAGTTCCAGAAATAGCACCTCCTCCAATCCAACCCTGCCCTGCTGCAGCAGTGGAAAAACTGAGCAGTCCTCCATTAGATGAGATGGGCATGTTGGGTAAAAGCTGCACCACCACACTGTTGTTCTGCCATGAAGAACAGAGCTACCCCAAAGTTATAGGACCTTGGGAGGCAAAGCAATTCATAGGGACTCTACTTGGAGAAGTTACCTCTGTGTCCCTGCAAAACAGACTTGAACTTAAAAAGCAAAAAAATGTGATGTGAAATAGTTTGGTCCCCTTTCTCTGTCCAGTATGCGAATCCTATGCCATCTTATGTGAAACCCCCTCATATCCCCTTGTTCACTCCCAGAAACTTAATGCAATATTACCCTGTCCTACACGCACTTAACACGATATTACCCTGTCCTACAGGAAGCAGTTTGCCCAGTTAAAAGCCTGCAGTGAAGTCAGCTCATTTTGTTAAATATAGGCCCAAAAGCAACACTATGGTTTGGTGGCAGAATCAGCCTGGCAGTATGCAAAGAGTATTGTAGCTTCCTGGCTGCATCTGTACACAGAATTTCAAAGCCTTTTATAATAGGCTCTTAACAAAGAGATTTAACCTCAAAAGCTGGCTCCTACTTTGAAGAGGCTGACAGAGCGCCACAGCAATTGTGTGTTTCATATGAGCACCTTCTGCAGAAGACTTCATGCCAAAATGGAATGGTTCTAACAGTAGGAGAGGCCAAACACCTGGGATTAAAATAGAACATACACAAGAGGTGCTCAGAGAGACACCAATGAAATCCCTGAGGAGAGGTACTGTGATGAGGGAAAAGGAGCAGAGCAGAAATCAAGCACACTGCTTCGGTCAAGTGTACTTTACAGCTCTTTCAAGAGCAGCTTATGTTGTTTTACAGTGTCAGGACCCACCACCAACAACTGGGCCATTCTCTTTGTAGCATCTGTGTCATGTGAAGAAGGAAAGACCACAGGAGATGAGACTTCGTCAAAACTGGCACTTGGCTAGCACACTTAAAGATTACAAAACCCAGAACAATTTGGTACCCAAGCTTTGAAGGGACACGAACATGCACCCATCCTCCTAAAACTGAGCTCAACTGCACATTCCAAAATGTGATGCAAAGAAATGGAAAACTGGGAAAAGAAGTGAGCCAGAGAGAGCAAAGGGTGAAAACCAGAGTTTGGGATTCCAGTGAAGATGGCAGTCCTCTGTCTTGCATACGCCCATCTGTCAGGAACGGCACTGAAAACAACCGGGTAAAGCTACTCACAAGTGGAGTTAATGTCAAGCCATAAAGAATTTGTTTATGCTGATGCTGCATTCTCAGGTCACCAGAAACACAAAGAATGCTGTAGTCAGAAAATAGCAATCTGCCCATTGTTACATCTGCAAGAGCCCACAGTGGGCACAGATCAGATGAGAAAAACACATGTCACATAAGGGTAAGAAGTTAGAAGCCTCCTTTTCAAGAGCTAATAACAAAAGTATCATAAATCCCAGCCCGGTTTGTGTTGGAAGGGACCTTAAAGCTCCTCCAGCTCCAACCCCTGCCACGGGCAGGGACCCCTTCCACTGGAGCA
>JBCJKH010041855.1:0-23203 GCA_039877255.1 Loriculus beryllinus | reverse complement strand
AGCATCCCTATAGGCCCCCTTCAGATATGGGAACAGACAAGACTTTGCTAGAGATTCCCAATTTAATGACAATTTTTACAGAATAGTTCATTACACTGAGCCACTGCAGTTCTGTAGATTGGGGGATGCTTCGGTTTCATGTGAACCATGTGAATCTGGGCCTGCTTTAGGAGAAGGGGTTGACTGTGGTAACCACTGATCTGAATCTCTGATGATTCATACCATTAACTCACTTCATTTCTTCTTCCTGCTTGTATAGATCCACACTTTCAGTCTGGGGTACAGGATCAGGTTGCTCTTGCATTATCCTGGTGTGATTAGCCCTTTATATGGATTGCAGTGACTCACATGAACCTTAGTGTTTGCATTCAAGTAACTGGGCAAACAAATGTTCTGAAGGCTTCTTTTCCCTACCTTAGTGCCTGTTTCTAGATTTGGACCTAGCAGGAGGAGTGAGACAAAGATTGCATCATATAATTAATCCTTTCGTATCTTCTACCTTTGGGATTGCTTTTAATGCAGCTTTTGCTAGAAGGACTGAAACCTCACCAATGAAAATACTCTATAGGTTTGTTACAGGGGTGTTGAATAGCCCCCAAATAATTGCTTTGCCTGTGAATCTGCTTTGAACCATGCTCTGCACATTAGTAAGGAACATAAAGTCAGGAAAACAAGTCAGTTGAAGCACTTGGCTGATTCCCTGCAGCCCTTGATGGAGGTGGGGGTTCTCTCTGAAATGCCTGTTCTCATCAGCATGCAGAGCAATCAGGCTCAAATCTCTGGGTAGGGGATGTATATCTTTATTTTTAGGGTTGAAACAGGGGGAAAAAAATAAGAATTTTCCATTTCTTCTTATTCCCAGTTAATCCATCTATGGGGAGAAGCTCTGCAGGCCTTGGGGAAAGACTCTGATCTGGAAGGCGGTATTCTTTTCTTTGATCAGCTTCTAAAGCTCTCTGCCAAGTAGTTAAAAAGACTTGAGATGTGTGAGAACTGGCTCCAGAGATCATGGGCATTTTCAAACCTCTTGTTCTCTTGCTCCGATGTCTTTTCTTTATTCCAGTTTCAATTCCCGATAGGTTTTAACCCCAAAGTAATTAATCCAAAGCAAAAGAGGCTTTGGCTTTTGAGAAACTGGCCCTTTAAACTTCTGAAGGCGCTAAATGTTTGCTGAGCTTAGTAGCAGGATAAAGTATGTGCTGCAAAGCTCCCAGGAAAGCACCAAAGCTCCACAAGCTCACAGAAGCTTTCCCTATAGAGCTCTCCATTGGATTGCTCCCTGGAGAAGAGAATGGGAGAATGGAGTATCTGACAGAGGAGGGGGTTTACTTTTGGGGCTGATTTCATGGTGCCTGTTTGCTTGCTGACAGGAATTTCTACCCTGATTCTCACTTAAAACAAGTTATAGTGAGGAGCTGAGGAACCCTAAACCATGTCAGCTCCTCAGTGGGGTGCTCATGTTAAGAGTCGAGATGGTGTGTAACTGTTGTGAAGGTGTGGGCAGGATGTACAAACAAGGACATGAGGGAAGTTTATGCAGGCTTTCAGGAATCTTTAGCTGAAAAACTTCCTGGAATGAGAACAGAAGACTCGGTCCCTCTCAATCAAATGATATTTCAGTGAACTTAAGCTTTATCCTCAATTGTGCACAGAAAGAAGGAAAGTGAAGGAAGCTTTCACCCTATTCCTCATCTTTTTCCAGTCTTTACTGTCAAGATACACACTTGA
The DNA here is from genome assembly GCA_039877255.1 of Loriculus beryllinus. NCBI lineage: Eukaryota > Metazoa > Chordata > Aves > Psittaciformes > Psittacidae > Loriculus > Loriculus beryllinus. The sequence goes on along the minus strand of JBCJKH010041855.1, from coordinate 21,475 downwards.
AATCTTTCTCATTTAGAGTTTCAGGCAATTCTGAGCTTCCTTTTCAAGATTAGCTCTGAAGACAGCATAGGTTTAACCACCTTGCCCTGATGAGGATGGCATGTTAATTAATACTTATTCACTACTTAATGTCAAGTGCTGTTGGATGTGCAGAAGAGCAACACGAATGCAGTTCAGAATCATGGTAATGAGGTTGTTCAGATGAAACCTTTGATTTTACTCCCGTTACAATTCCCAGGATTTCTGTTAATATTCGAACTCATTAGGAACATATTTGATTTTTCCAGGCAATTGATTTGCTTTCAATATATGTGCTAATGATCTTTCTTAGTGGGTTAAGCTTTTGGATGAGTTAATCAGATCGGACTTACTCACTCATGGTCCACCTATTTCAGCTCCTTTTGTTTGTACAAAGGATGCTTTATTCAGTCTCAAGTTGAATGTTTGGATCAAATAGCTAAGAAATTTAACTTCCAGTTTTTCCATCTAGCCACAGGTTTGCCAGTACATCTCCACTGTGATTAGCATTACTTCTGCTGTACTTAACCATCACCTGCAGATACAGTTGTCTGCCTTGGTTCTTTCATTAAATATAGCTGCTACTTTCCTTTGTGTCTGAACTGAGCTCTGTGGAAGGACTGTGTTCCCAGTCCAAAGAAGTTCTGTTTCCTCCTGCTGAACTTCAAGTGCATCTCTCAATCTGAGGTATATATCTTAGCACATGTTTATTATGTGCTAGTGCTTGGTGTCTCTTTGGCTGACATAGCCCTCTTGGCAAAAGGCTGGCTGCCTCCACATGTGAATGTGGGATTAGAATTGCAGTGTAAAAATGAGAAAGCAAATCCCACATATCACACATGAAGGGCCAAACCTTTGGCAGTACTGATTTGGAGAAGGCAGTGAGACATTTGAATGTGAACCTCCAATCAAGCAATGGAAGTAGTCCAATCCAGACAGGAAATAGAGGATGGGTAAATCATTCCTTAGTGATTCACCTATCCCTTTTCTGCTAGTGCTTAGCTTCCATAAGGATTTATTTGAATCATAGGTGAAATAGTTCATATATCTGAGGCAAGAAGTAAGCTGATCCAGCTTCCATTGAGGAAGAATCATCCTAGAACCATCCAGCTTGACTCTGGATGCAAGCCTGCCCTTTAGTCCCTACTTGTTCAGCAGCAAACCCTGTACCCTTAGGATAGCAAATCCAGTAAGTCAAGACAGGACCAACGGATACCATTGCTAATTGTAGGATGAAATAGCAAAGTGAGGGGTTAACATGCTGTAGGTCAACAGTGGGTTTTTTCCAGTTTCCAGTTCAACCCAAACTGCCAGTGGATCAGGTTCCAAAGCTTGGTTAAGTTCCTGTACAACCCCTGATGAAACAGGAAAAACCTGTGAATTGTTGGCTTTGAATCCTGTACTGAGGAGAAGGTGCACTTGAGTAAGGTGCATGCTTCAGTGTTTCATTTGAATGTCCAAAGCTTCAGAGGAAAGGGAAAAAATCGAGCTCTTTCTATGAGGGGGGGAAAGATCTAATCTGTTTACACCCTGCATTCCTTACATTCCTTTGGCAGTCTGCAACTATAAAAGCCCTTAGTCCTACCTACAGTTTGAGTTTAATGGAGCTAAGTCTTTCTGTAGAGGCAGATATGACATAATGCATGTAGAAGTCCTATTATTTAGACACCAGTGCACCTAAACTGTGATTATTTAGCGCTCTGAGCAGAGTTTGCTTTTCGTTCAGAGGAGGGGATGGGCATGCACCATCTTCATTCAGAAAGGCTTCTTTCCTTGGTAGGAACTTGGAAGTGTCCTGGAATGGGAATGCCCTTTTCAGAGTATGAAGCTGAGGGTGGTTTTTGCTGCTTTTCCCTTCTTTTTTTTTTCTTCCTCTCCTGTTTGAATGTGATGACTCAAACTTGGTACAAATCCAAGGCAAATAAAAGGTGCAGGCGCCTCCACTGTGCTTAACTCCTGAGTTGCTGCAAAGAGAGACCACAAAGCAGAATGAAACTGCTTCCCAAGCCTTTCAGGGTGCTGTGGTCCAGGCACTCTGCTGCCTATGACACTAAAAGATTAGATGGGAGTTGAAGCCTTCTTATCTTGGCTGCTTTGGTTATTAAATCATCCTTTTCACTGCAGTTTATCATAGTGGTGGGGTTAACAGCACCTGGATTACTTAGGTTTACTTTCCCATGTGCACTCTTAGCTTGGAGCCAGATGTTTGGTTGTTCTTGTTCATGTAACACCCTTGTGTCAGCCCACTGGAATCACTCAACAGCAGGATGCCCATGGAACTTGGATCAGGACCCAGGAGAAGTGAGCATGAAGTGATTATTTCTGTCACGTTCAAACCATGATAGGCTTTTAAAGACTGAAATGGGGTATTGGAAACTGTTTTGGTGTGGGAGGCAGGGGCATCTGAACCTGTGACCTGTAGCCAGGACTTAGGGCCTGGATGTAGATCCAGGTATTTGTATCAGGAAGCCACTAGGTCTTTTGGGAAGAGGATAAAGTGATTTAAAGACTGGGATCTGCCTATTGCTAATGAATTTATAGAACAGATCATCTCCATATTCAGTGAATTTCACTTCTGCTCCACTTGAAGGATATCCAAAATATAGATGGATATCTATCCATCCAAAATATAGAAGGATATCCAAAATAAACCCCGCCAAGCAACCTAAATCCCTAAAATCCCTATCACCCTTCCGATCACCTCTTCATAAGCCCAGCTGGGACACTTGACCCTTGGCTCCTTTATGTATGTAATTGTTTTGGAAGGAATTGCTGCTAGAACTGAATAAAGAGCACCTGGAATGCTCAGCAACATTTATAGTGTAACTGAATAAAGCACTTGGTATCTTTGGACCAGTTTTAGTAGCAATGTTGTGTTTAACCTGATGGCATGCATGTTGAAGCACTGAAGTGTTGGTCTCTGAGGTGGAATTAGCTTCTTCACCTATTGGACCCTATATCACTAACAGCAAATAGAGGCTTTTCTTCAGGTGGCTGCAGTGAAAGGGAACCAAAAAACCTTAGCAGCAGGGCCATAAATGCAAAGTTAAATGTCTCCAGGGGGTATAATTTAGCCACAGCTTCCAAGTTCTACAATATTTAACTCCATGTTAGTACACAATATTTAACTCCTGGTACCTTGTGTCTGTCTTTAAACACACAGGGACAATGAGATTAGATTTACTTTGAATGAAAGGATGTAAATCCCACACATGAATATCTTTCTCTAATTGTGCTTTGAGAAGTCACTGAAGAAATCAGTGCCTCTGACAATTAACGTTGGAAATAAGGGTATGCTTTGCATAACCCAACAGTAATATCCTACAGGTGCCTCTGAAACAAAGACACTACGGGGAAGAAATAGCAGTAGAATATCAACAGCTCCCATCAGAACTGATCTAAGCTCAGTGACCAGCATTTCATAACCAAAACCTGATTTGAATAGTGTAGCCTTGAATCACAGCTTCCTCTCTTCCTTGTACAGCTTACGGTAGCTCTGATTTCATTTGCAAATGAAGGCATAAGCACAGCAATGTTTGTTCTGATACCAAATAGTCTGAAATATCATGGAATATAGTCTGATTATAATGGAAAATAGTCTGAATATAATGGAATCTTCAAGGCTTTTCTTTCTAATACCTCCAAAGAAACCAGATTAAAAGAACCCTCGAGTTCTGTGCAGCTCCATCTTGTATCAGCTGTGGCTCATTCTTATTTCTTCCTCTTACTTGTCTCTCCCTTTCCTTGTTCCTCCATGTACCCCCCTTAAAAATCAATAAGGTAGAATAAAATCTTGCGTGGTTTGCAATAGAAACGCTTGTTCTTGTTGCACAAATCCTCACTGAAATTCCAGCCAGGTCCCAATGTTGTTTTCAGTCCTTCCAGAGCAGGGGAATGAGCACTGAGTTGTGACCTGTTGCAACAGTTCCTTATCTTCTGCTTCAGAAAGAAGCCAAGCCTTTTATTTTGCACTATTCATGTAAGCTGCCTTTATAGACTTCCTCTCTCAGCTCTCAGAAGTAGGAAAGGACCTTGTCCTTTGGAAGGGCTGCACAGGTCTCCACAAGGATGCAGAACCGATGTTGTGCTAAGTCCTGCTTGCTGGGGGGTGCCGGACATGTGAAGGGTGACGTGTGGACCCTAGTACTTTCCCTAGGGTCAGCTTCCCCACCCAAGCTGGGAATGGGTGTTAAGGGATGGTCACAGCAGCAGAGTTGCCTTTGGAAGCTCTTGAACAAGCTGTCTCGTGATGGGATTGGTACTTACGAGCTGTGCTACAGAGAGAAGCGTTTAAAAACAAATCCTCTGCTGCTCCACGCGTTCAAGAAGTGCTTAGGAAGCATCTTGTCTGCTGAGCAGAGTGCTGCAACACAGTGAAGCTCTGCTGACACGAGAGAGCAGTGCTGTTTTATACCAGACATGAACCTTTGACTGAAAGCACAGCAGTGAATCAGTGTGTTTGTAGGTGGCAAACAGGGGAGGTCCCTCAGCCATGCAGATTTGCTTTTGTCTGTTCTGTATTGACACTCTCAGCTTGGGTTGACTCTTCCTTTGCATGTTTGTGCTGCAGCATTCAAACCATTCCAGCATCTTCTGCTTCAGTACATAACAACAGGGTCACCAATTAGAGAAGCTGCTGCTTGAGGTGCTGGTGGAAGGGTTCAGGCCTGTGGGACTCCTCTATGGAGGGTGTTACACAGCCGTGCCTGGCACATCACGCTCAGCCCAGTGAGTATTATGGGAGCACACACTGCTTGGCATTAGGGGCACAGGAAAGGTTGCAGAGATAAGCAGCAAGTTAATGAGGCATAGAGGCAGTAAGAGATGACATAACCAACCACAGGAGACTCACAGTAGCTAAACGCATTACTGCAGAAGTGTATTTATCAGTCAGTCTTTGTAAAGAGATGCTTCCAGAACTCTTCACACTCTCAAACTCCCTGTAGGCTGTTTTGGGGGGATATTTTCCAGATATAAATCCAGTCCTCAAGTACTGTCTAACTTTTTTTTCTCACAGCATTCTTCTTGTTTCATCATTTGCATCCCTTGGCTTCCATTTGTCATTTGTTTTGCTGCTTCTGTTTCCCCAAAGGTACCTCATCTCAAAGGAATGAAGTATTTTGAGGCAGTGCCCAGAGGCCCAGTGTTAATTTGTTTTATGGCCCTTTCCTCCTCTTTTTCTGCAAGCAGAAATGCTTTTTTCTTTTGCATTGAGAGGAGCTGTTTGAATCAGCAAGTTGAAAACATCACCGTCAATCACGGTCGGGTTCAGTCTCGTTTCCAAGCGTCCAAGTGATTCAGGGAGTTCTATTTGTAGAAGTGATCAAAGCCCAAACGCCAGATTTGAAGGCATTTCAGGGTTTGCATCCCTTGATTTGAAGGCGACTTCAGTTCCTAACCACACGCCACAATGATTTCATGCCTTAGGGCTGACATCCTCTAAGGTATGCAGCTTCCCAGCATCTACTGAAATCACAGATGCTGGGGAACAAGAAGCTGGGAGCTCCAAGATGCATATTTCAACACGATGGGCTAAATTCAGTAATTGAGATTTTAGGGTCCCCAAATCCACAGTTAAAACACATGAATATTAATGCAGGCAGTAATTTCACATCTCTTTCTCTGCCTTCAGTCTCTTCCACACACCACCTGCAAAGGTCCTTGTTTACAAAGGATTCACATCTTTGGGTACATGGAGAAACTGTCCCCTAAGCTCTCATTTCAGGCTAATTGAATGGGCTTGTCTCCTCTGCTTGAAGCCTGTGGCCTCCAACAATCCAAGTCAGCCTCTGGCCTCAAGCACTTCCTCAAAACCCACAGCATCAAATGATTGCTTTGCTCAGGAGCTCTTTACGTGATGTGACTTCCTGACAACAACTTCTGTGCTGTGTGAGCAGCCTGAAATCGCTGTGCTTCTCTGCAGTCACTGCCTGGGTTGGGCTCAGCACACAGCTCCTCTTGGGCAAAGCTGTTTAACTGCTTATCTGTATTACGTGAGGTTTGGTAAAGGTAGTCTCGGGCTTTCTGTAAGGGGTTCAGGTAGCTGTGCATGCAAACTCAGTTACAACAACCTTCTTAATGCTTGGGCTGTGTCCTCTGTCACAGGCAAAGCAGACAAGAGGGGTACCGAAGGGGCCATCACTCTACTCCAGTTCTGCAAAGCCATGGAGAGTTACACTGGCAGCAACAGCTCCAGAGGTGTCAGGACATGGAATACTCCAAGAGGAAGTATGAGGCAGTTGGAAGGCAAGGCCTTCCTAAAACTGGAAACTTCCCATCAACTCCCATTGCCTGGGAGTGTCCAGGGTAGAAAGCCCATTCTCCAGTTCCAGCCATTTCCCTTTGCCTCTGTGCCTTCCACCTGAAGAGGTCTTCTTGTTTCCTGTTGCATTCTCATACAGAAGCTTTCAGTTAGCTCAGCCATGGGCAGCTGAGAGCCCCCGTCTGCCTTTGCTTTTACCAAACATTCATCTACTTTGCTGCTTCTCCAAGAGTGAAAGAAACAGCATCACCTATGGGCAGACATTAGCTGAATAGACCTGGGGCCACATGCAGAGACATCAGCCTTCACTGAAGCTGTTGACCCCGGGTGTTTTGGCTATTTGAGTTTGAATATTTGATCCATTAAAATGCAGATTTGAATTCAGCCATGGTGAGGCATTAACAGTCGTGCTCTAAATGATTAATAGAATAAAACAGTCTCCTGCAGCTCCAAACCGTAGATGAGCTCATCTGTCACTTCCAAGCTTTACTTTGTTCTCCTCATTAGAAGGAGGAGGGTTTGAACCCATCAGAACTCTTCTATCTGATATAAATCACAGGTTTTAGCCCTTTCAGCAGCATGAAAATCAAATGGAGCATAAATGGGTAGAAAAAGTTAATTTTCACTTTTCTGAAGGAATTAAATCGATGTAAGATACCTTGTCAGTGAGACAGCGGTGTCGAACCGTGATTGGGGTGCTTCACAGCAAAGAAGCAAAGGGTGGTAAATAGCAAGATGGCTTGGTGATTGCTCTTGGCAAATTCATTCATCATCAGCATAATTACTCATTTATACATTGCCATTAGCTAACATAGCAAAATACAGCAGCTAAAATGTGCCCAACAAGTGGTAGAGTCTTTGCTTGAAAGGGTTAAGTCCACTGCTGCAACAAAGCTACTACAAAGCATCAGGGAAGTGATCAGAAAGCCATGGACTGAATGATGGAAGGGATGGGAGGACCCTGGGAGGTCACTTCTTCCATTGCCTCAGCTGGGAGGAATTCTAAGAGCCATCCCTAGCAGGCCCTTCTTGATGCCACTGACAACAAAAACTGCCAGGATCTGATTTTGTCCAGCACAGATTTGCTTCTCCTCCTACTCCTCATCCTTTTAATTGCAGTTACTTTCACTGTAACGATCCTCCACTCCTTAAATACAACTCAATGTCTCTTTGACTTTTAGAATCTCTGCACTTGTTTAGCTCAATAGTTCCTGCTACTGGTAGGGAGCTCTCAAAAAGTACAATGGGAGGAGTAGCAGCACGGAGCTTGTCTTGTCTAATGAAGCAAGCTGAGGGAGGCCATGCCAAGGTTATCTAGGTATGGTTGTACTTGATAGTGACTCATCCAGGGAGCTTCCTGGCTGGCCAACACCCTTTTCTACTAACTGCTCTGGTGGGAAGGGTGACTCAGTGGCTGCTTTGCTGGGAAGAGTGCTATGGTGCCCTTTCTATAGGGGCTATCTTGGAAGGTGCCAAGAAAGAAAAAGACATGTTCTAGCTAGCTGGGTTTTCATAAGGGAGGCACCTTTTAGATAGAGATTGCTTTGTTCAAAGTTGGAAAGTAAACCAGGAAATTTGGAGTTAAGGACAATACTTTCTCCTGATCTGAACCTCCCAAATGCAGAATCATAGAATCATTTAGGTTGGAAAAGATCATTGAGTCCAACCAACTGTTGGATCACACCAAAATATCAGCATTCCCAGCAGGTTCAGTGGCAATATACTCTCCTTATACTACTAGCACAGTGTGGACTCTCACTTAACACAATCCTGACTGGTCAAGGGCAAGGAAAAGGGATGCTTTTCCCCCCCTCACACCTCTCTTGGATTCACACTGTACTTGAGCAGAGTCTGTCTGGATTTGTATAGGGTAAATCTCAACCCAAAAGCTAAAATCTTGTCTCTGACACTTAAATTACACACAGTGTGTAATTTAAGGGCAAGAGCATCTGACCTTTTGTCTGAAGGAGTCACTTCAGGGAAGCTGCTTTCATCTGCCCCTCCACATCCCCATCTGTAAAATGGGAGGAAGGACGAAACAGTTCAAGTTCTACCCATGGCAATGGGAGAGGTGACTGTTTCAGTAGCTGCTAAGTCATCCCACCACAGTACACAAGAACTCCTTGAAAGCATTGAGGTGTTAATCCCATATCCAGCAGGACAAACAGCAGTTTTAAGGCAACCCTTCTTCATCTCAACTAAACTTGAGTGATGTTTTAAGAACTTAAGGGTTGAGCTCATCAGGTTAATGAAGAGTAGAATGTATTTTTATATGCGGCATCAGATAAGATTAATTGTTCAGAAACTGGCCTGAACTGGCCCTGAATCTGCTGGCCCCAAACTGTTGGCTTCATCAAACCAAATGAAGCAGTTCTAGAAGTCACAGCCACTGAATACTGACTTTACCCGTGTTGTTTTAATGAACATAATCTGGACACAAAGCTCCTTCCCTCCTAAATTCATTGTTTATGGGTTTTCTCCCTTATATTTTTTATTGTTTGGTCTTTTCCCAGGTTTTCCTGGGTTTGGTCCTCCCCCCTGCTCAAGACCAGATGCTTACAAGGTTTGCTATAAGCATAGTTCTGTGGAATTCGCTCATACCATCTGCTTTAGTAACTTGGCAAGTTAATGAGAAATGAGATGAAAACAAGCTCTGTATCTTAGCCTGGCACAAAAGCAATGGGTGCTACTCTCCATCCCTATTTTCCTGGCTAGAGGATTTCTAGAGTCTCAGAACTGTTGCAGTATTACCCGTGATGAGTTTTGGAGCCAATTGTTATCCTTGCTTATGTGCCTGCTCCAATCTAATTAAGGCAGAAAGGAAAATGCACTCCAAAGACACACTTGGGTTCTGGGAAATGGAATAATGCTTATAAGAAATGACAAACACCATCAACCTGAAATACTCCAGTTTGTGAGCAGATCACATACAAATAAAAAGGCACCTGAATAGTGAGAGTGCTGCAAGAGTTTAATTGATACTTGCACGGGCTGAACTCCAAGCATGGAGTAAAAGCCCCCAGGCTATGCAATACCAGCCCTAAGCAAAGCCTGATGTTTGCACATGTTTGCTCACTGGCAGTGGTTTGGATGTAATGTGTGAAAGGAACAGAAAAGGTCTTGAATCAAGTCCCATTGCAAGCAAGGGCAGGACTGGACCGTGAGTGTTTGGGAGCAGTTCTGGTGAGTGGTTCACAAGAAAGAGAACGTCCATGAAATTAATCCCTTCCCCTGTTTTCCCTTCAGGAAATAGTAATCTAAACACTTGTGTTTATTGGCCTTTGCATCCCTGTGTTCCAGCTTGGTCCCTGTGAAACATCTCCCAAATAACTCCATGATGAAGAGGTTTCAATCAGTGCTCACTCTCTTAATGTTGGCTTTGGTTGCTCTTAGAGGAGAAACTACAGGATGGAAATGCCCTCTGCACTACTCTAAATACTGGCATAAGGATACTAAAGAGAAGACAACAGGTCTAGCTTGTACTGAATTCTGAAGGCTTGATAAGGGTACTGTAAGTGATCCCATGCAGTTGGATGCTTGCTGTAGCATGCTGTCAAGAAAATAAGATGCTACATTGATGACCCTGTCTTCTCAAGTAGTTCTCATAATGAAAGATGCCTCTGTGTAGGCATCACCTAGTCTGGAGTAAGCAGCAGCATATGGAAGGTTGTTTACACCTCAGTTGGTGAGCCTCAAACCAAAGTGATGTGGAAGTGGGAATGATTTGATAACTGAGAAAAGGATGTGTTATAGCTGGCTAGTTCAGTTCTGCCATTGGACTGAACTGTGTGGCTCCTGTCCAGAATGCCCTGTTTCAACATGCTGCCATCACTTGGGGTTACACTGCTGCTTCCTTTTCCCCTATAGAGGTGGTGGGGCTTTTCTACACAAGAGTGTTGATGGCTTAGGTAACACATTAATTAACTCTATTACTGGCAAAAGCTGCTGTGGTATATGCCTGTGTGGTACAGGCTGTCAATTGAAAGGTCCCTCCATCTGTTTGCTTTAAAAGGAGCTAAAAAAACCCAGGCTAAAACCCCATTTCACAGCTGATGTAAGGCTCAGCCCTTCTCCCCTCCTCCTCTCCCTCCCCAGTAATCACGTTATTCACTGGGATGGAAAAAAGCCTTGGTGTTAATTTCCTCCATTCCCACACCTTGCAACCCAGCACAAGTTACTGCCATTTCTTGGCCTTCAGAGACCAATTACTGCAGGTGAAGTGAGGCACAGAAGCAGCGTTGCTAGGAGTGGGAAACGGGGACTGAGGCTGGATGCAGCCTTTGAGACTGGCAGGATGCAAAGCTCTGGGTTGACCCTTTGTAAGCCTTATAGAATGGAAACCTTGGGGCAGACTGAATATGGCATGTTTGGTAGCTGCCCCAGTCAAGTCTCATGTATATGATGTCTTACAGATGTGAAGGGTGATGTCCAGATGGGGCCCTGAGATGGCAGCGCTTGTGCAGAACCCTCCAGATTCTGATATAGTGCAGAAGAGGGATGCTGTGAACGATTTGTACAACACTAAGCTCCTCCATACTTTATTCTTGTGGTCTTTAAGTCTTGTAGTATTATTTCACATCCATTATAGGCTTTTAGCCCTGTGACTTACATGGCAGGTGCCTGTCTATTCAGGTCCAGGCATCCTGGCTGGTTGCCCAAAGAGGTGGGTACCTTCCCTAACAGTCTGGGATGCACATTCCTCCTGCAGGTGCACAAGAATCCATTGGAAACAACAACCCTGGCTCTTGGAGCAGAGTCTTCTATGGCAAGATAACTCTGCAGTGGAAAGAGGATTCAGTGAAACTCCTGGTGAGGTTAGCACCAAATCTGCTTTTATCTTCCTTGTATACAAGTCGGTTTCTGCTGAGTACTCAGCATGTAGGAAGACATCTGTCATTTCTCAGGGGTTTTTTTGTCAGCAGCTCTCTTTCACTTTCAAAGCTGGATTAGCACTGCTTGTACTTGTAGTTCAAATGTTATGGAAGGAAAATGCTGGTATTGGAGGAGCACTCCTTGCCCTGGCAAAGATGATCCATGCCATCCAGTGCTGATGCTCAGCAGCCCTGCTGAAGGTCCTGATCACGTAACAGAGGAAAATAGTTCTTAGTGAAGTAGTTTCCCTTTGCCCCAAGACTGAAACCTGTCAGAATCCAGGCAGTCACTGGAATTAATTACGGGTAATAAAAGACAGGCTTAACTGAATGCATTCACCTCGGTGTATTAGGCTTCTGTTGCACCAGATGTGCTTATACAGTGACGGCGTGCCTTGTATTCTTTTCATGTCCCTGCCCTCTGTTTTAGAAGGGAAAAGGAAGCTATGTCTATATTAGACATTGAAAATGTCTAATAAAGCAAAAGTGGCCACCATGGAGGAAGGGTGTCACAGCATCCTTCTGCTGCCTGGTTTTGTCTGTCTCCTCTCTTAGCATCGCTTCCCCTGGCTGTAAACACACTCTGGATTTTGCTCTCGTGCGTCTGTATCACAACTTTTGTCTTGAGAAAAGGCCTTTCAGCTTTGTTCATGTAATTACAGTGCAGCAAGGACAGGCTGGGAGAGAAGCACCATAATTAGGAGGTTTTTCAAAGACACATTTCCTGTGCTGACTTTCTGATCTCCCGCTAGCGCTGCCACTGCTGTCTCTTGAATAATACCTGCCTCCTTTCTGTCCTAAATGCCGCTGATGAGGCCAGCTGTCAGGAAGGCACAGTTTGCCTCCTTTTTTCTTTGTAAAAAGCCTTTTTTCCCCTCTCCTTTTCTCTTTTTCCCTGCTCCTTTCCCTGATGGTGCTGTCAAATGCAGCTCACTGTGAGACGACAGTGCTCTGTGCTGCTGTGGCACTTTTCATCTCAAGCCTTAAAGTTCACTGCAAACACTGAGCACAAACTTGCTGTGTTTTAGTTTTGTTCAGTTCCTGGCTGGGCAGACTCATGGGTTTGGGTTTAAATTAAAGCTACAGAGAACGTCCTTAAGGGTTTGATCTTCAGCTGCATCTTTGGAAGCTTTAGATGCAGTTCTCTGTCTCAACAGCTACTGCTTGAGGGTGAGGGGGGTTGGGAAACGTGGTACTTGGACACCTTGAGAGTCCCAGTGCTAAGAAACTGTACGCACAGCATCGCCCTGAAGATGCTCTTTCCATGTGGCAAACAAATGATCATGGTAGCTTTTACAGCAGTTTCCAACACAGTACACTAAGTATCCAGTGGAGTCTAGAACCAGACCCAGGTCTAAGCAATTCCTTGTATCTATATACATAAACATACACATATATATATATAAATATACACACACATACACAAAAACATGCACATATACATACCCAAACTATGTTCCAGGTTTCTAGAATGGTAAATCCATGGACTGACAGAAATAGAGTGAGCTTTTGCTCAAGTCTTTGGGTCAGGTTGATCTTTGGGATTTATAAAGCTGCTGTGCCATTTCCCATCTAATGATGAACTCTTTTGATACTCTGATTAACCTAAAAATAACCCTTTCTATTTATTCCTACTTTAATACACCCTTTTGCTCTAGCAGTACACAGACTGGAAGGTCACATAACCACTTCCTTGTACAAAGGGTTTGGGTTTTCCAATCCAGATAATTCTTTCAAGATGATAACCACAACACTGGAGTTGCTTTCCAGGAAGACTCAAGCAATCCTTGCACCCCACTGTTGTCTTATTAAATGAAGTTAGAAATGGTTCAAATAACCAAAGAAATGAAGGGATGACAGCCCAGCGTAGGTGGAAGTGTATGTTCCTTAAGGAATAGTATTAAGGCCAGGCTGGATGGGGCTTTGAACAACCTGCTCTAGTGGAAGGAGTCCTTGCCTGTAGCAGGGGTTTGGAACTGGATGAGCTTTAAGGTCCTTTCCAACCCAAACCATTCTATGACTCTATGAATCTGTGGTTCTATGATTCCTCACCTTGGAGCAGGAAGGGAAACCATCCTGAAGTGCTTTTCTTCCTAACCAAAAAGCTTTTCCTCCTAACCAATTTTAACCATTCAACACTCAAGCAAGGCCCTGTGGGAGGGTCACTGTGCAGCACTGTCCTACTGGTGAGCCTTTTGTGACAATTTGTGGTGGTTTTCCTCTACAGTGTCCTAGGATCTGCTCAGTTGAGTCAGTCTGTTGTGTTTTCACTGTGGTACCATTTGGCATTCAAATACATGCAGCCAGTGAAGCAGTGCTCACTCTCCTCATTTGAATTATCCATGCAAAGTTGATGTGGTTTTGAAATGTCATTTAACTCACTGGCTTGTTGCCTGTCCAGAAGATCTGATGGAGCTGCAGTGCTGCTACTGGAGTTGTACCACAAGCTCTCATTTCTTAGGATTCATCCACGCTTCACCTGGGGAGGAAGCAGGAGCAGCTGGTCACAATTTGCCATCCTCTGTTTTCACTGCATAGCATATTTATAGCTGTGAGTTTGGTCTTTCTAGTCCTTGCTGCCACCTCATCCTTCCAACACCCTACAAAACACCATGTCATCCTCCAGCCCCTTCTGCTTCCAAGCAGGTGATTCTGTTCTATTCACCCTCTCTATGAGCTTGTCTGGGGAAACCAGTGTATTTGTATCACAAGAAGGAAACCCCATCACCTCCACCTTCCTTTTGTGTTTGCTCATATAATCTTCCAGTTACTCAGGCCTTGGCACCAGCCTTTGAAAGAGCTCACATCTGCTGCTGGAAACAAGATAAGTGCTCACAGGCACTGAAATGTGCTTGGCTACTTGACATCTATCATGTCCCCGCCTGCCTAGGGGGGATGCATCTCACAGGCAGGGACTGTCTTGCAGCATTACAGAATTGATTTCACATACCCAGGCCTCCTATAGATAGAAAACAGATGCAGTTGCCAACAACACAGGTAGGAGCAGGTAAACAGATGTGAGTATCAGAGATAAAAGGTGGTTTAAATTTAATAGCTGGGCAGTTGGTTGGAGGTGAAACAATCCCGGTGGAAATCTCCTCCATGCAGACCAGGTCTACAAAGGGGGATGACTGGCAGCTGACAGTGGCCCTGATGCAGCACATCCATGCTCAGGGTTTGTGCCAGAGAAGGGATTTCCTGGGGTGGTGGCATGTCTGTGCTGGGGACAGCATTCCCGAGTGGTGCTGCTGGGATAGACCTGCCTATGAGAGCAGCAAAGCTGAGACACTGCAAAGTGTTTGTTCCCTGAGAACCACACACACTGATTCACAAGGCTGTTGTGCACATAGCATCCACACTGAGCCACAAGCCTGGATGACTGCACATAGCATCCCAAGGGTCAGCATCCTGCGCTATGGGCCTTCTCTCCTACAGGGATCTGATAGTTGCTTTGCCATCACTGTCCCCTCAGATAACCCCAGAGCTCAAAGCTTTGCCAGCTAATGGGATGCACCATTTGCTGCCATGAGGTAATGCTGAGGTCTTCTCCTTTGCATGTATTTGATACCACATGAGGTGGTAACGTGACCACCTGTGTGCAGGCCTGGCATCTATTTGCAGTTGCCTGTTTGCCATCGCCCACATCCTCACCTCTTGTGATTTGAATGAGTAATTCCTGACATTTGTTTTTGGGCAGGTGGCTCTGACACACCCTGACTCCTACAGTCAAATACAGGAAGGCACACGGACAACACCTCGTATCACGGAGCTGAACAGGAGCACCATCCCATCAGGTACACGTACAACAGACACTGCCCATGTTTGGTGTTGCAGGAGCCTGAAGGGACACATGCAATAGAGAAGGTGAATTGCTATGGAAGGAATAGGGCTTCCACAATCTTTGTTTCTACTTTAAAGACAAGTTCAGATCAAAACTCAGACTCTTGACAACTTCCTTGAAGTCCTGTTACAAAACAGCATCTGGGTTTGATGTTCCTCAGTATTCACAGCTCAAAGCCTCTGCCTGTGTCACATGAATAGCAAAGGTATTCGGCAGCTTTGGGCTGAAGTTGTGTGGGTTCTTTGAGTAATTCTGACTGAATTCCAAGTCTTTGAGCACACACGGAGGTGACCAAACACTGTGAAGGGCCTATTCCATACCATGGATGCTCCCAAGTCAAAAGATGTGTGTTTCTTAGAGCAAAATGCTACCCTGGATTACAGTAACCCATGACTGACCCTTACAGAAACTGTCTCTGTGCAGCATACTCACACAGTAATGTTGGTTAGAGATTGGAAAAGCACATCCAATAATCTAATTTTAACAGAATCTCTTTGGTTCCTATGTGTGTTACTAGTAAATTGATTTTTATATTCCCTTTCGTTATAAACTATCCCATTTCTGTGATGAGGACCTTTTCATAGGCCAGGTTCTGTGCATTGCTCTGGGTGCTCCCTTTCCATTTGGAAGTGATGGCTATTGCATGGCTTTTTGTCCATGCACTTGACTGCTCTTTCAGTGCAGAAGATGGATGTGGATCTTCTATACATTGACAAGGTCTTGGGGAATGCTGGATCTGAGCCATAAAGCAGGTGAGCATTGTGGTTCCTGGACCAGCCCTAAAACAGGGAGAGAAACCATAAGATCTCCTCACTGCCCTTGGTGCTAGGACAGTTCCAGCTTGGCTCAACCACAAAAGGAAGCTTAAATGAGGCCACTCATTACTGCTGTAGACCAAAGGGCTTCTTCAAAGCTAACTAAGTGGAGAGTCTGCCCTCAACAGACACCAGCACATGAAATACCTCAGCATGAAGCCACCTTTCTTCACCCAAGACTGGGAAATCAAACACTGTGTGTGTGTATTCAGCCCAACCCAGGGAAATAACTTGTACACAACAAAACAGCAGCATTGTCCCTGCAATAAGGCAGAGAAGATAGAGTTTTTGTGAGTTCTGAAGGGTTTCTCAGCACTCAGTGCTAAATGCAGCAGATTCTTGCTGTTCTAAAGCATGAGGTTAATCAGTGTCAGATCTGGGTTGGTTACACAGGAATCTGTTGCTTTAAACAAGTCTGTTGTATCAGACTTGGGAAAAAATAGACCAGTTAACAACCAGGAAGACAATCTGCTGTTTGCTCAGCATGGATTTATGTGTCAGAGTTGATGGTTTTCATGCTTTAAGCCAGAATTAAGGCTATTTCTTTAGGTTTTTTGCCTCATCATTGTAGGATCAAAGCTTTGAACGTACCAGTGACAGTGTTTAGCTCCTTTGCAAGAGGAGAACCAAAGTGTATTCCCATCATGTAATGGCCCCTGTTTGTAAGATGGAATGCAACCAAAGTCTCTGTCATCTGGCGACGTAGACCAAAAGCTTTAAGTAGATTCTCAAGGAGGAAAGATGTTGTTTCTTCCTCCTCTTAAGAGTTACAGGTAGGAAATACACCATGAACTGCAGTTGTCTGTGTTGGGGGTGTGAACCAAGGTTCAACTGCACACAGAACATTTTCTTATCCACAAGGATTTGAGGTAGTTGGCATGTCACTGATAAACAGCAGGCTAGGATATACTGTCAGTGAAAATGGGGATGGGAGAGAAAGGCTGAAGCCAAGCCTCTGTTTCTCCAGATGGCATCTCTTCCTATAAGGTCTTTAAAAGTTCCATGGTACAATCCCTAAGGAAACAATGCAATACAAGGATCAAAGCCATTTCCTGCCTGGATACTGTGTGCACACTTAGAACGACCCTGCTCCAAGCTGGGGAGAGCAGGATGCTGTTTGTGGTCCTGGGCAGGAAGGCTCAGCAGGGCTTTGAACTTGACAGGAAGGATTCCCAAGTGCCATAAAGGACTGAGCAATGCTATGGCTCACAGCCTTGAAGTGAATTTCCTGGAAAGGAAGTGGCCAGTGGAAGTTGTACCAAAGCTGGATAATGACTGCAGGTCCTTTGCAAGCATAAGCATTCTATGGTTCTATGAACTCAATGAGCCTAAGCATGCTTTGCTGAAGCCAGTGATCAAATACCTGCTCATCCTCAGTGTGAACAGGTCTGAGTGCAGTTAACGTAGCAAACGCAGTGAGCTTTCAGATGGGTGGATTCTTTTTGCCATTAATTTAAACATTGGCTCTTTTATGGTACATTCTGCCTGGTTTATGGTGCTTTTATGATGTATCCTGGGACTCGCACTCGGCTCCACACCAGATCCTGCTCCCTGGGGTTGGGGTGTCCCTGCTCTCGCTATAACCTGGGGTTTGCCTGCTTTTGGGAGTGAAAATTGCACCCATTGTTCTCGGGTTTGTGGGTGTTTGTGCTGTAATTCACTGACTGGATCTGCAGCAAACCTGTTTTGAAGTGCAGCTCTAACGTGGGAGACTGTTCAAAAGGCAAGGTGTGTCTGGCTGATTAGCTGAGCTGGAGTCACCTGACCCTGAACAAATAGTTCCTGACCTGAATTTAATGTTAGTTTTATTTACTTAATATAGTAACGTTACAACTGGGCTGCAGCCAGCTGCATCCTTAACCATTGCCTCTCTTGGATGTGTGGTTTCAGAGAGGACCTCACAAAGACACCACTGAATCGTGCTGTGGATCCAGACCTCTTGCATTCCCCCCGTGGATGCATCAGCTTCCTCAGTGCAGGACTGGGAGAAGCAGGGACATTAAAGGTGTTACAACACGCACTGCAGTGTGCTGGGAGGGGAAGGAAGCAGCTCGGCTCGGCTCGGTGTGCTGTGTGCTGGTGATTCAGAGCGATGCACAGCCAGTTGGGAGGCAGCACTAAAGAGTGCTGACTCTCCCCTTGATGCTCACTCCTGGCACAGGGTGATGGTGAAGTCAGGGCTGTGTTTGCACTGTCACGCGATGCCAATAGGGAGGGATCTGCTCCATAGGCCAGTGTGGGTTAGAACTGAAACCAGCTCTGTGTAGGCAGAGATGTTGTCAGTGCTGATTCGTTGCCCAAGAGGTTCCTGATTGCATGTTAAGTAGGTCTGAGTTTGTTCTAATAGAGACAGAGTTTGTGGGCAGGAAGAAGAAAACTGGATTAATGATCCGAGGTTCCTGGGATGCTGGGAAAGCATCACTGCTGCTAGCTCTTGAAAGGCATGATAGGCAAATAGCGTGTAAGCCATAGAACCATAGATTGGGCTAGGAGGGACCTTAAAGGCTCATCCAGTTGCAGTCCCCTACCTCAGCACCCTCACAGGGAAGAACTTCTGCCTAAGAGCCCATCCCAGTTCAGTGTGTGCTGTAGTGTTTGGAAAAGTCCATTCCAGTAAAATAATGTGGTATTCTCAGCTGTTGCCTTTATTGAGACTGTGGTACTGTGGTATATCCACAGAGCCTTGTGGCTGCTCTAGCTCTGTGAGTAACTTGACCAGCCCATGGTCTGTACCAGCCCAGCTACTCTTCACTATCAGCTATGCTAAATTCCTCTTCCAACAACTCTGAGCACAAGCAAGTGGTTCACATCAGCACCAGAACACCTTACAATCCAACACCCAGCATGAATCAGTGCTGCACACTACCTATGGCTGCTCAACTTTGAAAGACAGTGCTTGTGTCCCACTGTGTTTGCTGTTGTGATTACATCAGAGCTTTGTGTGGGGTCTGTCTGGAAAACCTTTAGGGTTTTTAGGGGGCTGGTGGCATCTGCAGATTCCTGCTGCTGAGATAAGCACAGTCACATCTGGGGAGGCAGTGTCATACATGAGCGCTGCTGGACCCATCCTCTCTAGGGCTAGGAATGATGCAAGAAGATAGTGGTTTTGCCATGGCCTTCTTTAGTATTGCATGGCTGTGATCCGTGGATTAACTGTCAGAGCTTCTCAAAGCAGCTCAAACATCACTTCATTTGGGAAATCCTCGTGTTAAGAACAAAGGGCTGTGTAAGGATGAACTGTGAAGAGGGAAACAGCAGGAAATCAACTGCATGTAGAAGCATTTAACAGGGCTGCCGTGTTTAACAGCAGCCAAGTGCCTGGCTCCATTTACCTGTCTGGGACACAGGAGCCGTTGCTGGACCTGCCTGAATGTCCTGGAGATTAGCAGGGTAGGAAAACACCTGCTTCCACTGAACTGATCCGAGAGGAGACAAAGGGCCAGAAAAGTGATGGCCCCAACAACACAGGGCTGGATGAAAGCTAATCTGTACCTGCAGCTTGGCAGTTGGCAGCCACAACCCCCCATTTAAAGGCAGTGAGAGCCCCAGTTCTTTAGATCTGAAGCCTCGCTGCTCTGAAGATGAAAGACTTTGTTCCATCCCCCCAAACCTTCTTCCTTTCCCCTCTTTCTGTTCACTCAGCTGTGTCCAAATGGGGAGCAGGCAGATGGGAGTTCAGCAAACCCAGATGCCAAACTGCTGCCCTCTGTGACAGGCAGCGAGGAGGGGCAGGCAACTCAACCAGCAGGAAAGGGTCGAAACCTTCTGGTCATTGCTTAATGACACCCTTTACTTTCACCCTTGAGGAAGATGGGGTTGATTGGGAATCACTGATGACCACAGTATAGGCTTCAGTTCAGATATGGGATAGAAACTCTGGTGATGGGAAAGAGGGAATGTGGTGCTTTTATTGATCAGTGAGGGCTGTTCTCAGCACCTCTGCAAGCAGTGGGCTCCAGGAAGGTCTTTTAAGTTGGATTCTCAAATACTATGTGCCCAAGACCATTTAAAAGGTGAGCAGAAAGGGCAGACAAGCATCACTTGAGGCTCAGTATCACTGCCTGACCCTGAGCTGTGTTTCATTCAGAAATTGGACTTAGCATCCACTGTCATTAGGTTCCTTTCCCCTCTGCTGTGACTGGAACAAAACTCTTCTTCCAGCTGTTAACACAGATACACACACTGCAAACCAGGCCCCTTCATGGATGCTGTGCACAGATTAATGGGACACCAATGGCCTCTCCTGGGGCTCTTCAATGTCATGTTTCTGTGTAGGTTTTGTGTGTATGTGTGTGTAATCTTACCTTTTCCTTGTTCACCAGCTTGTGCCCTATGGAAACACAACGGCAGCCTGGCAGATGGGATGTCTGGAGTTAGGTTTGGATGCCTGCAGAGAGGGGAGGGAAGAAAAGGTAAGGCTCAGAAGGTTGTAAAACTTTCTTTTGTGTTCCAATAACCACAGATGAGTCTCTCTTACCTGCTCACCACTTGTGCCACCTTCAGAGCAGTAAAGAAACAGTGGAATGGACTTGTGACCTTACACACTAACACATGTTTGAGCTGTGTGATTGCAACGCGAGCCACCCCTCCGGGTTATTGTACCTCTCCAAAGGCTGCAGAGAGCAATATACTTCTCCCCTCCTCCTTTTGCTTGCTTAACTTGTTAAGACATGGAAGGTTACTCCTGCTATGACTCCTCTTCCTGACCTGGCAGGTGGTGCCTTGTACTGAACTTTGCTCTCACAAACACGGTTGGGTTTCACATATCAGCCACCCATTGGGTGGACTCACCCATCTGCAGTGGATTTAGTCATTCTGCGTGTGCTCTGTGGTTGTCTCAGGGCTGGGTTAAGGAGCTCTGTGGAGTGCAAGGGGGTTGCTACACAGAGATGAGGGCTGAGGATTCCACACGTTCAGTTTCATGCCTTTAACTGTAGGGATTGTGCAATGGGTTGCTGAGTACAGGTAAGGAGATGATAGAGACTGAGGGGATGCAGGAAGTGGTACTAATGGCTACAGCCTTCAGATGAAAGAAATAACCACCTTTATGGGTCTGCACTGATGTGACCCCTTACTGCAGAGCTGCTCCAGGAGCAAAGAGTTGCAGTGCTGGATCAGAAGGCCAATGTGCTTTGTAGCCTGGTTTGAAGATCTGCTCAACAGGAGCTTGTTGAGGAATGGCTGTGAAATGAGCTGCTGACAAACATCTCCTGTGTTTGGTTTTTGACACAAGGAATGTTACATTTGAACTGTGTGACAAGGTTTACATCCTTTCATCCTGTATCCACTCCAAAGCCATGGGCACATCCAGGGCTTCCTTTTGTTCATTTGTTTGCTACCAGCCTTTTGGTGTCAGTGACATCCTGTGGTGTAGCTACCCGTGAACTGCACCTTGTTTGGGTCTTGGTTTTATTCCTGCATTCTTCACAGTTGATTATCCTAGTTTTTAACACTTAATCATTCTATATTCTATGTCTGTCCCCCACACTATTGTGTTGTGAAAGTGGAATTAGCTACACCCTGGGTACCACTCACTGAGCATCCCAGGACACACATTTAACAATACTCATCCTCTTAACCCCAACCTGTTGTATATTTGTATTCCTCCAGTCCAATCCTGCAGGTTTTGCCTAACTGCCATTTGGGAAAGATTCCTGTTCACTTGAAC
>JBCJKH010041849.1:22533-33313 GCA_039877255.1 Loriculus beryllinus | reverse complement strand
GGTCTCCCCTTCAGGAGCCTTCTCTTGTCCAGGCTGCCCCAGCCCAGCTCTCTCAGCCTGGCTCCAGATCAGAGCTGCTCCAACCCTTGCAGCAGCTCCGTGGCCTCCTCTGGACTTGCCCAACAGCTCCAACTGTAGGTGTGGATAGGACCCAAATGAGGGGATCAGGGAGTCAAAACAAGGATGAAGCCCATGGTACCAGGGTAATAACTGGTGGAAAGTGGCCCAGTTCACCTGGGATTTCTGGTAATTCTCCTGATAACTGTCACAAACATGCTGATGGAAGGAATGTGCAAGCACAGAGGAGAAACCCCCTACCCCAGGCAGAACATCTTCTCAATGCTTCCCTCACAGTGGGTAACAGAACACATCCAGAGGCTTCTTTATGTCTTCCAATCTTCCTGTCCTATCTTCTTTCACTTTTATTTCAGTGGGGTGCACATCCATAACAAAGTACAGCATCTCTGCTTCCCACAACATCCCTACTACGCGTAGCATCCCTGGTATTCATAGCTACCTGCAGCATCACTGCTTCATGCTGTATCCCTGCTTCCCACTGCATCCCTGGTACCCATAGCATCTCTGCCCACAGCTGCTCTGCAGCTGCAGCCCCTGCTTCAGTCTCAAACTCATTTTCTCTCTTCAGCTGCTGTGTCCTTATTCATTTTTCCTGCTTTTCCATTTCTAATAACCTGTCAGTGCATCTCTCCTCCCCCTAAGCTCTATTATGGGTTTGTGAGGTTTAAGCAAAATAAACATGACCAAAACAGAACCCTCCGCATGCACTAAAAGGCTGGAAAAGCTGGCGCAGCTTCACTGGGAAGCTGAGGACTTGCACCCAGGCACCAAAAGCCCCCTGAGCTGCTCATCCCTCCAAGCAGAGCACAGCAGATAAAATCCATTTAGCTTTCCCCTCCTTTTAGATCTGTTTTCCATAGTCCTTGCATCCCAGTCCTTTTGCCCAAGGGGGAATGTTGTGTTGGTGGATGCTGAGCCCCGTGAGATGATGATAAAATCAGGAGGGAATGATAAAACCTTCCAGGAGGATGTGAATAATCACATTTTCCTGCCATACCCCCTCATTTTTCTCCTTTCTGCATCCCCCAAATCCCATCAGTGGCCAAAAGCTGCTCAAAAGCCACTTAAAGGTTCCATTCTCTGCTCCCAAGGGGTGATTTTCCCCTTCATGGGCTCATTTCATTCCTCTCCCGCTCTGATTCTAAGCTTGCTCCGTGCCTGGGGGTTGCAAAGCAGAAGGTATTCATTTTTTGGGGGGTGTTGTGAGGCTTTTATTCGGACATTTAAAGTGTTTTTAGGGCATTTTGAGGGTTTTGAGGGTCTGCTCTCACTGTCAGGAGCTGTGTGCTCTCCCCACCCTGCCCAAGAATGTTTCTGCTGATATTAAACCCGACCCGGAGGCATTTGGAAGGAGCCGACTTCCTCGCCAAAAAAATGACCTCAGCCTCCCTGCTTTGGAGCCTTTTCTGTACCTTTTTAAAGCATTTTCCTCCCTCTCGTGCCTGCCAGGCGAGAGGCACCGATGGGGCCCCTCAGCCCAGCCCCAGCATCACTCCCGCCCTGCATCCACCCCCATTTTTGGGGCTATTTGGAGGTTTTAAGCTGGAAATCTCAGTTTTAACTTGCATTTCCCCCTGCAAACCCCATCCCTGCTGTGAACAGGAGGATCCAGGGGTTAAACCTGCTGCTAAACCCCACCTCACACCATCCTCTGGGTACTCAGTGACCTGCAAAACTCATGTCCCTGTGAAAGAAGAGAAAAAATAAAGGCAAAACTATAAGCTGTGATGTTCTCTTAAGGGTGTTTTGCAGGAGTTCCCTTACAGACTCCTCTGCATTTTTGCTGTTATTAATGTGGCTGCATTCCCAAGGCTGCAGCGATGGGTTTTGCAAGAGCTAAAACATCTCCCGAGTTAAAAACCCAGCCCCTCCGGCATCTCCACAATGAGAAACACTGAGGAGAAAGGAGGGAGATGCTGATTTAGAAAGGGAAATGCTGGATTTGGGTGTTTTCAGACGGAATAGCTCTGACTTCTGGGTTTCTTTCCTTAGTATTTGCTCTCCTGGAGACACTGGGCTGATGGAGACAGTTCAGATGATAGAAATATTCCTGCAAGAAGCCAACCTGTTGGGATTCCAGTTCCTGAAAGACTGATGGTAGTGGGAAAATTCCAAAATTGTCCCTAAGAACTAGATGGGGAAGTGTTTCTGCCACTTTTCTCTGCTTAAGGTGGTTTACCACCATCCTAGAGCTCCACCCTGCATCCCACATCTGCACCCTGCATCATCACCTTGCACCCTGGATCTTGCTCCATGCACCCCACTTCTTGCCTCCTGGAGCTGCATCCTGCTTTTGCATCCCACATCTGCATCCTGAACCTGCATCCCATGCTTGCCTCCGGATCTGCATCCCACAGCCCACATGGACAACTTGCATCCTGCACCCTGAGCCCTGCATTTTGAAACTTCCATCCTGTACCATGCATCCCACTTCTTGCATCCTGCATCTCAATCCTTGCATTCCAAATCCTGCATCCATGTCCCATGTCCTGCGCTCTTCATCCCACATCCTGAACTCCAAATTTCATCTGCATACTGCAGCCCTATTCCACCTCCTGCATCCTGCATCCACAGCCCCATCCTGCTGCCAGGACCCTGGTGGTCCAACTCACCGCACTGGGGACCCTCCAGAAGCTCAGCCCAGAGCCCTTACTGGGGTGGGAACCCTTTATATGCATCCTGCCTGTGCCTCATCCCCACCATCCCATCTAGGCATTTCTTTGGAGCAGGTGTGATATTGGGAGAGCGGCATTCCCAAACTGACCTGTGCAGAGGGGAGCATAGAGGTTTCCCATCTCCATTCCCCTTCCTGGATCCCTGCCACGAAACATCTGGCAGGCAGATGTGGCCATGCGGCTGGGCTCTGCCTCACAGATGGGGGACAAGTGGAGAAATCGTTGTAGGGGATTGGAAAGCTGTAATTTTTCCTTGAAAATCTGCATTTCCCGGCTCATTGCATGCACTTCGTGTCTCTGGGGGGAGAGCAGCAAGATCCCTGCAGATAGCTGTGCCATGATGCCCTGGTCCTGGACAACGCTCATCCTCATCTGCACCCTAAAATCCTGCTTCTGCACCCCTTGTCCTGCATTTCCCACCTCACATCCTATATCTCACATACATCTGTATCCTAAACCCTTCTTCCTCATCCTGAATCCCAACTCTGAATCCCAAATCCCACTCCAGGATGCCATGAGGAGGCTGCAGGACAGGAAAATACCCAATGCCCTTCGGAACACCATGAATTTGTGATGAGCCGACGGGAGAAGCTGTTCCCTACTGCACTGCTGTTGGTTTAGGGAATTCCGCACGCTCCAGTGCCTCCCTGAGGCGCAAAGGTGCTTCCAGGCCCCGTTTTGCCCAGGTCCATTCCATTACCTTTTACCCCCTAAAATTCCCCCTTCAGCCCTAACAAGTAGAAAATAATCCCCCCTCCATAACTAAAACCCCCCAAAGCCATCACCCTCATCATTCCCAAGGGATCACTGAGCCTGATTAATGCATGAGAGCAACATGTGGCCTTTTCCAAAGCATCCCAAGGGAATGCAAATCCCATGATCCCCCCAAAATAATCTGTTTACAGCAGGGAATAGGTGAAAATCAAGTGATCTGCTGTTAAAAGGAAGGTTTTCCCCTTGAAACGAGTCCCACTCCCGCAACGAGTTGTGTCCAGCCTCTCACCCCTCCAAAAGCTTTCATTCCCAAGGCATTCCCAAAGCTTTTATATTACTTTTTCCCCCCTTAGAAATATAAATTCCTGGGGGAATGAACCAGAAAACCCTGTATTCAGCCTAATTATCCCCCCCGGCCGCAATCTGGGATCTCTGGGATAATTAAAAGGGCTTAATCCCAGTTGAAAAGCAAACAAGGTCGGAGGCGGCGTCTTCCTGCTTCCCCCTTGCCCGCTGCCGGGGTCCCGCTCCCCAGCTGCAATATAAATATGCAATTAAAAAATCACCACTAATTGCTTGGAAGCCCAAGGGCCGAGGAGGGGTGGGATCCCACTGGGAAAAAAACCCAAAAAGCTGGGAAAAGGATATTAAAATCACTAAAAAAAGGGGGGAAAAACAAGTCAAAAAGAGTGTTTTCTACCCCAAAAATGAAATGTTATGCAGCTTTGGGGAGGAATTGTGGGATGTCTCAGGGCTTGCACCCTAGAGTGGTATTTTGGGGGGATGCTCTTTTTCTTGGGCGGGGGGGAGAAGTTAATCCCCATCATTCCTCTCGCTCCAGTGCTAACAGCCCCTGGCAGCTCCTAGCTCGTTAGTCCTTCCCAAAACCAATTAGAGAGGTTGGGAAATGAGGGCAGCTGCTGCCCTCAGACAGGGCAGGAAGGGGGCGGGGGGGGGGGGCAGCCCCTAAACCTTTTTGGGGGGTGCAAGGGGCTGGTTTAGGGTCTGCCCAGCTCAATGGAGTTCATAGAGTGGGCTGAGCAATGCTGCTCCGTCAGTAGGTTCCTGAGTGAATGAGCCCCATGCTCATTGAGAATCCTGCCCCCCGCCCCCCCCCAGTTTAAATAAGGCTGTATTACATCCAAAATACCTTCTAAAATATGGAATAAAATGAGTTAATATTGAATAATTGGGTTAATATGGAATAGTTAATATGGAATAACTGGGTTAATGAGACCGAATGTTGCCCCTTTGAGGGGTTAAAATCAGGGGAGAAGTAGTGTGGAATTAATCCCTAATTGCCTATTGCTTGATTTGATGCCTTTTCTATTTCCTGGAGCACCCCAAGGTGCCCACTTTGCATCACTCCCCTCATCAGTACATCACAGTACCCTCCAGTGGCCGTGGCAGGATGGAACTCACTGACCCATTGCAGCCTCCCCCCTTGCAGCAACTGGCATCGCTTCATGTCTCCCCAAGGGCTTTAGTGAACCTTTAAAGCCCGAAGTGCGCAGTCGGTCGGGTGCCCTCACAAGAGGAGGAAAAGGAGGCTCTGCGGGCCCCAAACCCATGGGAAAGGTCAGAAATCCCACCAGGCTGCAGTAATCCCGAGGATAAACCCTGGAAAGCTGCACCCCCTGATGGCAAAGGCTGCGAGCTGCATCGCTCTGCATGCAAACCTGCGCCGCAAACGTTACAAACGCGGAGCTGCATCCCAGCACCGTAAAGCTGCTTCCTAACGGCATAAATACTGCTCAGTTGCACCTGCGTCTCGTATACATATATATAATGCAAAGTTACGTCCCAAATGTAATAAATACGGCAAAGTTATGAATTGGATGAAAAGTTGCATCCCAAATACTACAAAATTGCACCTTGATGTAATAACTGCTACAAAGCAGTACCCTAAATGCTGCAAAGCTGCATCTTACTACTAAAAATACTCTAAGATTGCATCCAAATTGTTGCAAAGTTGCATTTTGACATTATAAATGCTGCAAAGCTGCATCCTGCTGCTGAAAATACTGCAAAGGTGCACCCTAAATGCTGCAAACAGGCATCATGAGCATTGCAGAGCTGCAGTATACTGCAAAGCTGCACCCCAAACCCCGTTGAGCTACCCCCCACCCCATACCTGCAAGGAGCCTAGGGTACCAAGGAACTGGCTGCAGACCATGATGTGCTCAGGACAGGTACATCTGTGGACGACCACATTGGTAACACCATTCTGGAACTCTCCACTAACAGATTCATACGTACAGGAACAAACTGCATGCTACTCCTTCGAAGACAAACTGCTTATATGATTTGCCCCTCCACCAGCCATAACCATCTTGCAGATGCAGAAAGATAAAAGGGGTGTCCTGCCTGCTTTTATACCAGGTGAGGGTTTTCCCCTCCCCTTTCCCCGGGTATTTTGGGAGGGTGGTGGGGGTTAGGCATAGCTGTTAATTAGAAAGCTCATTAAGTTCTTGGGTGCTGTTGGGGTCAGTTCTCTCCTGTTCCTTCAGTCTTTTGGTGTCTTGTAGCTCTCTGGGCTTTTTGGTTTCAGCTTTTGCATCTTCAGCAGCTGAGGTTTCTCCAGAGAGGGGGATTTATGCAGCATCCGCATCAGTAAGTCTTTTTTGATGAAATTTCTTAATTTCAAGTTTGTACTTTAGTGTTTTTTGGGTAAGGAGGTGGTCTGGAGGTGTGCAATTTAAGAGCTAGTTGCTGGGAGGCCCCGGAGCACTGCTACAGAGGCAAAACCAGATGGAGTTTTAGGTGGCAAAGTCAGGCTGGATGGCAATGGTGGTGGTGTGGGTCTGGAGCTCATCCTGTGTAGGTGATGCCCAGAACAAGCATTCTGTCCTGGCTCCTTTGCTATGGGAGTCGGAGCTGGACATTTCTGAGCTGTGCTCCAGAACACCCAAGGATTCTGAGTAGAGAGGCAGCATGAGACTGTGTTTTAGGTGGCAAACAAGAGTGGACTGCAATGTTGGTAGCACCATTCCAGGGTGCCCGGCACCCCCTTTCTCTCCTGGTGCTTTGGATGTGGGAATAGGGACTGAATGTTTGAACTCTGAGCCATGATCAGGGACACCTGAGAGCCCTCAACAGAAGGGTATTAAGCAGATGGAGTTTTAGGTGGTAAAGTCAGGGCTGATTGCCATGTTAGTGCCACCATTATGGAAAATTCCATGCGTAGGTGCCACAGCGATTCAAAAGTAGTCTAATGATCTTCAGTAGCTAGTTGTCAGGAGAGCTGGAATGGTCGAAGCAAAGTGATACAGCATCTAAATCTGGTCATCTGCTTCTACAACACATGGATGATGTCTTGACTGCAACAGGAGAGAGACTGGCCTGTTTTGAGCTAACATTAAACTCTCTTGGACTAACTGGGTACAAAGGCCTAGAACTAAGGCTCAGATAGCAAGCCAAACTGTGATCTGTCTGGGCTTTGCGATTTCGAAGGGACGACGACAACTGGGAGCAGACCGTGAAGAGGCAATCTGCGGTATTCCCGATCCTATAATGTTCATGACTTGAGAGCGTTTCTGGGAATGGCCGCATGATGTCGCCTCTGGATAACGGATTAAGGTCCGACAGCAAAGCCGCTGTAAGAAGCCCCAAAAGTACGCTTTGTGTGGGGCCTGGAACAGCAAAAGGCACTTTTGGACTTAAAATAGGATTTAAGGGCTGCGCCAGCATTGGGACTTCCTGACCTAACCAAAGACTTTCAGTTATTTTGTCATGAAAGACAGCATCTTGCACTCGGGTGCTGACTCAGAGCAGTACCGGTGTATGTACCACACGTGGTAATGACTTCCTTAGAACAGAAAGGGGGTCACTGGTTATCCCTCAGAAGAATGATGAAATACCAAGTAATTATGACAAAACAAGATGATGCCATTTGGAGAACAATTAAGTAACCCTGCAGTCGTCTTGAGCTCTGTGCAGAAAGAAGGACAATTAGAATATGACTCTTTGAGGACCATTGAATCACCCTTAAACTGACTGTGGGAATTCACTTGTTCATATGGCTTAGATAACCCTTCATTTGCTGGATAGGGATTCCCAGCATTGCAGCTGAGCTCACTGATAGTCCATCTGGCCAAAAGAAATAGACAAGATCTGAGCTGAACCCACAGCTATTTTTTACCCCTACAATATCGACAGAGCTCCCAGCAAACCTCAGGTCTCTTGGATCTTCCCAAATCAGATGAGAGAGATCCCCAGCATGAGGGAAAATGTCTCATATGGTCTCAGTTCCTCAGCTGACTGACACAGACTCACAGCCCGGATACCACAGCAAGGGCAAAATATGGCAAGAAGGAAGAATCAGGAACAAAATCCATCTGGGAAATTCGTTGTTTTAAGGACCACATCCTATAAGGGAAGAGCTCATGCAGCCAGGATTGGGCTGCTGCATAATAGCACAGAGGGTAGGAACAGGGTTTCTACATCCCTTCTTGCAGCCTCATGCCTTCTCTCCAGACCAGTGTGCCTAATTTCTGTCCCTGCTTATCAGAATGACCTCCCGATCCAGCCGGATCTGGGGTAGCAAGGGATTTCCAAGATCTCGGGTTTCCAAGG
Organism: Loriculus beryllinus; assembly: GCA_039877255.1. NCBI lineage: Eukaryota > Metazoa > Chordata > Aves > Psittaciformes > Psittacidae > Loriculus > Loriculus beryllinus. The sequence goes on along the minus strand of JBCJKH010041849.1, from coordinate 25,271 downwards.
GATTCCCAAGAGCAGGTTTGGCCTCAGTATACATGCTATTTTCCAAATGTGCCACAAGGTGGCAGCATTTCAGTGCTGGAGCCAGGCTCGGAAGGGGATCCGCTGACGGAGGACCTGCCGCTCGGCCTGAGCCCCTACCTCTGCTCCAGTAGTCCTGCCCAGGCTATAATGGAGCCCCTCTATCTTCTCTATGGGTTATGTTTAGCAGGTAAAGATGGGAGAGGTGGATGAAAACATCTTGGGAATCATCCACCTCTTGCAGACAACAGCTGGTTCCCCAGCTTTGGGGCCGCATCGTGGTGATGAACCCACCGCTACCCTGTTATGACGCACATCCTGGTGTTTATCTGTGCAAGGAAGGGCACCCTGTGTCTGTGGGGACCACAGCTTCTCTGGTTGGGCTGAGGGCTGACTCTTTCCATGCTCAAAGGAAACATCATCCTTTTCCAGGGCTGTGCAAATGCTTCTGCTGGTCTTCTTCACCAGTGTCTGTAAGCATGCTGCAGGAGGAGATTCCCTCTCACTTCCCCAAGCTGAGGCAGTGATAGATGAGGCAGTTCTCCATTTCCTTGTACCCGTCATTGCAGCTGCCAGGGCACGTTCCCCAGGCCAGCCCTGGGGAGCTCACAGCTCTCAGTTCTGTTTGTGCCTCATTTAACTGACCACTCTCCACCTTGTGCCTGCCATCAGGTCACAGTGAAAGTAGAACAACTTTGTAGATGCAGTCCTCCTTCAGGAAGCACATGGAGCTGCTTTAATGTCCCTTAAATCTTAGGTGATGGTGCCACTGAGAAGGAGCAGTTGATGGGGCTTTTCTAGCTCAGTTGAGCTCTTGTGGAAAGACATACAAGAAATATAGCTTCCCTATTGTGCTGATAACCTTCTGACCTGCTGTTAGCTTGCTGGTAGTCCCCTGCAAGCCTTTGGTAATTCCTCTAATCCTCAGTACATCTCCATCCCCAGATAGGCTCTAACATGGTTCATCCCTTCTGCACAGAGATGAAGCACCTGAGAGATGGGACACTGCAACGGCAGCTGAAACCCTCTCCAGTTACTTCTGTAATGCCTTAAAAGTACTATCTAGAGCAGATTATGAGCTACGAGGCATCCCCTCAGCATCCCTCAAAAGCTGTCTCTAAAATAAGCCCTGCTTCACAACCCTCCTTCTCCAACCACTCCTCGGGAGATGGGACAATTAAAACATTTAGCTCTCTAGACACATATTTCTGTTCCTTCTCGCTCATTATATGGATCTCCTTTCCCAAGAAGAAAGTAATTGAAGTTGATGGGCAATCTGGTACAAGCACAAATGCTCCTTTGGTCTGAGGTAAGACAGAGCAGGCAGCTGCTTTGGAGCTTGATTATTAAGACCCCAACAAGAGAAGGCAGTTTTGCTTGGGAAGATGCCTTTGCAAGTATCAAATCCCTCACCTCACTGCAGCAACTCTGTACTGATGTCAACAGAGTGACCTCAACTTTCACAACCCTCAGCCCAGACCAAGGACTTCTTGTACCTTGAAATAGCTTTTACGCTTTCCAGTCTCCTGGCACTCTGGTGTTGGATAAATTTCCTGTTTCAATTCTGGAGCAGTGAGCAGCAGCTTTATCAGGGAATGTTTAGGGAGACAGACACAGCTTCCAGACAGCGCTGTCTCCATGAGAGAGAGCTGTGAAAATGGTGCTGTAATTGCTTTCCTGCTCACCACAGGCCGGCAGTTCAAAACCACAGCTGGAGAGCTGACAGTGGGAGCTCTCTTGCGACAGGGGATGCTCATAAATGGAGCTCGGCCAGGACGTGTGCACAGCCTGTTTCCCCACACACATCTCAAACGGGCTTCCCTGCTCAAAAGTGGAAAAACAAATTGTTTACTTTGTGCCCCCGTATTCATTTCTGTTAAAGAAGAGATTATCTCTTCCCTTTGAATAACTTTGAAAAGCACGGATTTGTAGTTCCCTAATAACATTTCCATTCTACGGCTGAGGCGGTCTGTGAAATCTTCTCCCTTAGAAAGCACTTTATCATTACCTCTCCTCAGGGAAAACTTTCAGCCAGAACTTTACGTGTGACTTACTACGTGGCACTTAAAGCATGCTGGAGAGGTGCTCATGAGGAGTCCTACCAAAGCCAAACCTCGGACCTAACCCCAGTGGATATTCATCTCCTTCTGTACTGTACCACGCCTCAAAACCAGGCTTGCTGGCACTGGGAAATACTGGAGGTTGCCCAGTGTAAATGGGGTCACAGCACACTCCAGCCACATGGTGTCATCGGGCACTAGAAGACCAGCAGTAAAGATGCCAAAACATCTGTGTTGCCTGGCAAAAAACGTGATGGAGACATTCCTGCTCCTTTCTTTGCTGCTATGTCACTAACATAACACAGAAGAGCCTAAAAACTAAACATGCCATTGCCAGATGTTTAGAACATCTGTTCAGACTAATAAAGCAAAATCAACAACAAATAACTGGAGAAAAAAGAGAGAGAAGGCATACTGGTGAAGACTACAGGTTGCAGCTTTCCTTTTTGACATAGCCTGATGGGACTTGCCATGAAAACCTCACAGCATGTTGACCATGCAGGTGTCAGCAACATCCCTGCTCTGGAGGCAATGCACTCGCATCCTCAGGACACCAAGCCATGAGATGGAAGGGACCTTAAATCTCATCCAGCTCCAACCCCTGCCACAGGCAGGGACCCCTTCCACTGGAGCAGCTTGCTCCAAGCCCCTGTGTCCAAC
>JBCJKH010041849.1:0-22433 GCA_039877255.1 Loriculus beryllinus | reverse complement strand
AGGGACCCCTTCCACTGGAGCAGCTTGCTCCAAGTCCCTGTGTCCAACCTGGCCTTGAACACTGCCAGGGATGGGGCGGCCACAGCTTCTCTGGGTTTTCCAGTGTCTCAGCACCCTCACAGGGAAGACCTTGCCCAAGATCATACAAGTGAGAATAGAAACATGGGTCTCCCAAGCCAAGACTTGATTTCTTGCTTGGATGATCTTTGCTTGGTGGTCTGACTGGTACTGCTGAACCCAGGACAATGGGATATCCTTGCATCTGCAGAAGCCAGGAAATGCTGCTGCATTAATAACCTAAAAAGGATAAATGACATTTCAGGCAGCAGGAGGACATGTCCCTGCAGATAGGGAAGCTCATTGGGTTACACCAGTGTCCCTCTGAGCTGATGCAATCCTGCATGGGGACATCCTGATCTGGTTTTCTCCTCTGGTTAACCTCAGCAGTACTGAAGTGGCGCCAGTTCTCAGCTTACGCCTGATGGCCCAGCCCACCTTCTGCACTGCTTTTGTGTCATTGATTTAAGCCCAAACACCAAGCCCTCCAGGAGTAAACCCATGCAAACCCACCCATCTTCTTTGCAAGACAATGACAAGTCCAAGGATATTGCATCTCAGCGTCACCCATGCCTTCAAGTGCTCCCACCAACCCATGTTCCTGACTCTTCTTACTGTTCTCAGGGCACATAGTTGCTTTGAGAAAGCGTGGAAAGATTGTGGCTGGTTCTGGATCATCCTGTGTGATGTTTGTGCCATGGCTGAGCTTTCACATCTGCTCATCCCTGCACTGTGCCGTGATGTGGGAGGCAGACACTGGGACAGTTTGTCTTGCTTGGCCTGGGCCTTGCTGCAGCTGGGAGTTGAACCCAACCGTAGAATGGTTTGGGTTGGAAAGGACCTGAAGATCATCCAGTTCCAACGCCCTGCCACGCAACCCTGCCCAAAGGACTGCCCCTACTGTGTCTCACCAAGAGCGTTGACACCTATCCCACTCCTGGCTGGGAACAGGGGTCCCTGGGACCAAAGCCAGGGCACAGCATGCCATGAGAGGGCACTTTCACCTCCCAGGCACCGCTGCGGTAGGTTTTACGTATGTAAATATATGCATGTGTATATATATATAAAGTCTGAAGTCAGGAGAAATGAATCACTTGGCAGCGGTGGAGCTCTGGTTTGGTGACAGGCGCTGGCTTGAAGGCAGCTCTCCCAGCGAGACTGGGAACCATGCAAAGGAAAACACCTCTTCTGTCTGAGATTGAAGCTGGTGGGTCTTGAGTTGTGTGTCCCAGCAGCCAGCAAGCTGCAGCAGTGACCTCAGTAGGCAATAGAAAGGCAATAGCAGTGCTGCTTCCAAGCTAAATAAAGACAGATATTCCACTCGAAGCCTTTCAACCACGCATTCTGCAGCCTGCCTGCGCTCATTCCTCTGCAGTCATGTAAAAGAGGCCCAGGCAGAAATGCAGAGAGGTTTCTCTACACCAGCAGACCTGATTAACTCGCTGCTCTGCCCAGGTTTGAGCTCTACCCTCTGCATCATTTAATTCCCCTGGAGCCAAGGGGTTAAGTAAAATCAATAAGGAAATTAAAACTCTAAAGCACAGGGACCAGAAACTGGCTTCTTTGCATAGATAACATTCCTTTCTCCAGGTGGTGCTGTCCTGTCTCTGCCCAGCGTAGGGAGCTTCAGCATCCTTCTTGTCTGCTAATGATGCTTGCAGCTGGGTAATGGGGAGAAACCCAGGTTAGCCCCTAAACAAGGAAGAGGCAGGAAAGGCGCTGATGGTATGCTTTCTGCTCAGTGGCCAGCGCTAATCAGCACTAACCCAGCCCTGGACTAACCTTCTCCTGTTGAAGAGGACACAGAGGGAGGAATGCGATGAGCTAGGGGACAAGGAATACGAGCCCGAAGGAAACCAGGATTTATTAGCTTCACTGTCCACAGAACAGAGGAAGGGAAAAAACTTTTCCCTTCAATCAGTATGCAATGCTTGTAGCATCCTTGTCCGGCACACTCCTTGCACCCTCTGCTGAAGCATCCTAAGAGCCAGACTGTTGCTGAGATGGGTGCTCTTTGATCCAGGGCTGGGATGGGAAACGGGAGACAACGTATCTCCTCCCAGGTTGATGAGGAGCTCCCACCAGAGCTCTTCAGACAAGTGGAAATGCCCGATGGTTTTGCATCTCAAAAGGTGTTGAGATGATGAACAGGGTTGGGGAAACTGAGGCACGGAGTAATTTGGTAACCTACATGTGCTGATTCCCAGGAAAGTCTGCATTGTGCAGGGAGGAACCAGCTAAGGAAAGCTGGCTCTGAAGACAGAGTCTTCTTCCAGGTAGTTAAGGTCTTGCTGAAGACAGTGGCAGCCGTGCTGTTCCTCCTAGAGGGATCACACTTGCCAGAATAGGCCAGTGAAAAATGGCTTCTGGCTTAAATGAAGCGATCTTATCTTTGGCCTCTTTTCCTCCCCTGAGGGGAAAATGAATGACCGTAGCTGCCTGCCTTAGCTTCTATTTCCCTGGGTGGTTACGGGTGGATGAGCCCTATGAATCAAAATGTCACAGCAGGAGCCAGGAAATGGGCAAGGATGGAGAACAGGAGCTGAAACCACTCTTCTACTGAGGGTCCAGGAGAGGGAAAGCCCAAAAAGACCTTACCTGACATCAGCCAGGGACTGAGGGGGGTTATTTAGCAGCTGAGATTTCCACCTCATGCTTTCCGAGGCTGCTGTTTGATGGCTTGGCCGTAAAAGCTGGGGTTTCACAGCTGCCATCTGCTTTCATTGCCCTTCTACTTCAGTGGCAATGCACAAACACAAGCAAAATGGAGGACTTTGCTGAGGGAGGTCAGGGGCAGTGATGTGGGGAGGTGAGACGATGTGATGGAGCAGAGGATCCACACAGATCGAGATTGCTTCTCCTTCTGCAAATAAACTCATCTGATAGTTCAGCCACTGGGACCTGCACGGTTCCTCTGGGAAAGGACTGGTAAAGGGAGGTTGGAGCTGGTTTGCTCCATCCTTTCCCAGCAAAAGGCCATGCTTGACACAAGCCAGCTTTCTGCCCCTCATATCCCTTGCTATCTTCAGTATTACACAGCCCTTGTTGCCATAGCATCTGAGCATAGTTATCTCTGCAGTGACTTTGTGTAATGGAGCCATGCTATTATCTCTGTTTTGCAGATGGGGAACCCAAATACAGGACAAAATGAAGGGCAGATCTGCAAAGAAGACTCTTAAGACTGCAAGTGACAAAGCACATTAATACTTGATTCTCACTGCTATTGGAGAGTTTGGTAAGTCCCACTAAGACCCATCTATAGGTACAGCACTTGACTTACTGCAAGCCAAGGGGCTGCCTCCATGGAACACTTGGTCACCAGCTGAATCAGTGGCTCAGAGTTCTTGCAGCTCCAGAGCCTCTCTGATCCCTGGAAGTGAGTCAAGTTTCCCGAATGATGTATGCCTGTTACATGGATAAAGAAGGCAACAATGGCCACTGATTTTTGTTACACCTCACAATTTCTCGCTGTTTCTGGTTGTTTCCAAAACGTTTGCTCCCAAAGACAGTTCTTGAGATAGCCATTGTGAAAATTTGGGTGCTTCCTGCCCATGCATATCGAAGCTGCCTGCATCTTAAGTGTGCAGAGAGGAGGATTAACCCTTCAGATTTCCCTGCTGCATCCCAGCTTCTCAAGGAACACATCCCAAGGATTCCAAACTTGTCACAAATGGGGCTCTGAATCTTGCACCCAGTGGAGTCGGCAGCGGGTTTTATTGACTTCAGCACCATCAGGGCATCAATTCATACATTTACATGGCACTTTCCATGCAGGGATCACTAACTCTCTTTATCATTCCCTTCAGACCTAGGCTGCCTCAGGCTCTGAGTCATTATCTGATCCATTATCTGGTAGCCGGGATATCTCAGTACCTCCAAGATCAAAAGGCACTTCTGTGCACGGTTCAGAGAGGATTGTTCTGGGGCTGCTGGATGTGCTTGCTTGGAATGGTTTCCATGTATGCAGGAGAGGGGAGAGAGATATTTCCTACCATTCTACTGTTCCCGATTGAGCACTGGGTATAAGTGTGTTTACACTGGGATTCTTTGCAAGTTTAGTGATGAAGTCACACACGGAAGCTCAGTAAAGCTTCTCACATATGGACACATCCACGGCTTGAGCAACTTCCCACTGGGTGTCACTCGGGCAAAACTTGGCCTCGAAGCGCCTGGAGGGAGATGGTCATTCAAGGGCTCGGCTGCGGAAACGCCACCTCCCCGCTGGGAATGGTCTGATGTTTAGGAACAGGGCAGGATAACAGGAGCACCGGGTTTACAAGTGCCTGTTGCACTAGGACCTTCCCTGAACTTCCTTCATCAATCTCCATCAATCCTCCCTTTGGTATGACCTGATTTGGTCTCTGAAACAGCTCCCTTCCTCTTTTTTCTCCCCTCTCTCACTGCCCCCCAAAGCACACATGCACATTTCCTTTTCCTAAAGCAAACAACTTTCGGATTTAAAAGTGAATTCTCAGTGCAGGCTGGAAAAAGACAATGTGGCCTCGCTCCTTATCTCCTGCTATCTGCTGCTGCTTGTACTCACAACAAGCTGTGAGCCTAGATTGGGTTTACAGTAGATTTCAAGTGTTTATGAGCCACAGGAGGCAGAGAGAGGAGGGGAAATCTGGTCGGGGAGATAAGTCCAGGAAATAGGCCCAGTAACTGGAGCAGAGTCAACAAGTTGAGCCGGACACCTCTGGAGACCCAAGGATGTGTGACTCAGTGTCACGACTTTAGTTCCTGCAGCAAACAGGAATGCTGTGAGGGGATTCGCTTCTAATTGTTCATCCATGCCTAGGATGGCAAAGGGAAACATCTTGATCTCTTTATAGACTTGGAATGTTTTCCAATGAGGAGCCCAAATTTTAGCTCCTCAATTTATAGGCAGGCTCCTAAAATAAACCGCTTGGTTTTCAAGGGTTGCAGAGCATATGCTGGCTTCAGCAGCAGCTCGCGGGTCAGTCTATCGCACGACAAGGGTTTATAATGTGTTGTGTAAATCTAGAAGCTCTCTGGGGCCCAGAGCATCATATGGTCTTTGTTCATATGCCACCTAGAGCAATGTGGCTTAGTACCAACAGGACGAGGTAGTAGCTGTTCACATGGTCACTAGGATATTTTTATAATCACCTTTTATCCCCATGTGGACAAGGTTTTTGATAGTAACTGGAACAATGTGTAGGCTTCATCTGTAATGTATTTCAAAGACAAAAAATATCTGGGCCATTTATATCAGAGAACAGTAATTCACATTGTTCTAGACAGCTCGACAGCCTGCCTTCAAGAATGGCTATGGGTGAAAAAGTGGGGGTGTACACACTTCCTCTGAAAGCCCAACTGGGTGAAGCCTCCATGCTCTGAGAGCTGTTTCTAAACAGGTGAGGTTTTGCAAACCATGTCCTTTTACCTTAAAACCTGTAACTTATGACATACCTTTCATATCTTAGCTATTGAGCAGAAAGAGAGCCTTGGAGAGACCACAGTGACATTGATTTCCAGCAGCCATCATCTGCAGAACCCTGGACTACCACCTATTTTGTATGAATTCAGCCAACTGAATTAACAGTATTCTCATTTGGTTGGTTGGTTTTCTATTTTCTCATCCACTGGTACAGCCTTTCATTTAGATGCAGTTATTCTGCAGTTTACTTGCTCCATCATCCTCCTTTCCTTGCATAGGGAATGTTTCTGTCTTCTTGTCCCAGGCAATTTCTTTGGCCCATAAACCACTGGTCAAAGTTTATTGAACTCGGTACTTTGTGTTGCCTCTATTCTGGAAGGGATGTCCTGGAGGCCCTGACAGCAAACAGAGATATGACTTGACATGGAGCCATTTCATGAATACAGCAAATGCTCACAGCAAGCACTTCATAATATTAACCAGAGAGATTTCCCAAATCATCGCTCCGTTCCATATGGGAATAGTTACTCTCACATAAAGCACCTTTAGACTGAAAAGGCTGCAGCCTTGCTTGGGAGGAGAGGGCACTTTAATTTGACTAGTATACTCCAAGCTGTCTGATGATAGTGCGTAGACAAGGCCCAAAGTATAGGAGCTCTTCAAGGGAAAGCCCTTAGTGCAAAGGGCTGTAAAACACCATTTTACAGTGTTGTTCTAAATTTCCTTTTGATTTTATGGTTCATCTAATTCGAAGAGAAACCTTCTCTGCAGAGAAGTGGAATGGGAAACATGCTTCCATGTCAAAACACTTGGAATCGCATCAAGCTCCTGTTTAAGCCATTTATTTTTCTTTAATTCACCTCGGGGTTGGGAGTTTTTTCTATCCATTTCATGCATTCAGCTGTTTATGTTGCCTTTTGGTGGAGCCAACTTCTTTCTTGCTCTGTTCTCTCCTGCTCACCTCCTTCCCACTCCACAGTGGCTGAAACTAAGATGTTTTCAAGAAATCAACCTTTGGAACACAAAAAATCCCCATTAAAAGAGGCATCACCGTGGCCACATCTCCAGTAGGTCCCAGGAAAGTGGAGGCTCCCTGCAAGGGTTCCTGGGGAGCTCTGGGGAGGGTAGGAGCTTGTTCGCATGGCATAAAGGATTTGCAGTGATTTCTGTCCCATTTCTGCCCCAAAAGATGCTCTTGTGTGACCTAAGGTCTTACAACCCTAGCCTTAAACTTTCCTTCCTGCCCTTCTGTCTGTTCAGGCTGCATTTGGGTCAGGAAATGTCTTTCATTATAACATTTAGATTCTGCCTAACCTAACCCACAGGAGGGTACCTCTAAAGCCTAGTAAGACAACTAAAGGAAAACAGAACACACGAACTGAGGGTCAGACGAGCCCAGCTCCAAACTAAAACTGGTTAAAGGGGAAAGTTACCCGACATCCTATGGGCAGTAAACAGTTTCCTCAGATGTTTACAGACAACAGGGAGTGGAAATGCCAGTGTTTTGTAAATGATCAGGTCTTTAAAACCAACGACAAATCCCCCACACTTTCTCTAACTTCACAATAAACACCAGTCAAAACAAACAGTTCCGACAGTAACACATCCTCACATCAAGACATTTCAGTACAACAGAAAGATGCTTGTTTCCATTAAGGAGAATTTATAATTCCTGGGGCATCCATGAACATTCCTTCTTCAAGAATAATATTGAAACTAACTATTGATGTCAGTTCCTTTCCTCCTATGCCCTCATTTTATCTCTGCAATGAGAGCTTTTCATGTGTTGTGATAATGATTTTATCAATAATTTATGATTATTTTAATAAACTAATCACATTCATCATTAACATTGGAGCAGGGTGAAACAGATTCTATTTCAAAAGAGGTTTTCATGGTAGAGAGTGATGTAGCAAAGTTGAAATGTTTTTTTTCTCCCCAAAAAATATTTATAGTGTTTTGCTAATTTTCCATGGAATTTATCAAGGTGCTTTTAGTTACACTGACTGGTGAAAATGAAACAGCCTGTATGCACTGGAGTGGGTCTTTCTGGTTTTTCTGACTGAGATGATCAATTTACCCGGAAGAAAACATGACAGCAATTTCTTTTCCTGCTAAAATCCCAAATTTGCCTTTTTTGTCACTTGCAAATAGAAATAAATTTTAAAAATAGGAATTTCCTATAGAATTCATGTTTTTATTGCAGCGAGATGGTACTGTTGTAACTAATGATAATCCGTTTGGCTGCCCCTCTGTGTTCCAGCCATTCACAAGTACCTATTGCACTAGAGGTTGCTTAAAGATAGCACAGGGGAAACCAAGAATTGCAGCCACAGAAGGGCTCTTAATCTCATGCCCAGACTCCCCAGCAGTACACCAGATGCAAAGTCAGATGAACATCTCTCCATGGTTGCTCTTTGTTTCACCGTTTCTTTCTTGAGGGGGATATTTATGAGACTATCTTCCCTCCCATCTCTTGGACCTATCTACAAGGTACATTTATACCAGCTACAGCAAGTTCAAAGGCACAGCCCCTGCTTTGGGAGCAGAAAGAGGGAAGGTGTGTTGAGCTCCTTCATGTCCATGGGACGTTGCCTCTAGGTCACACACGGACCTTCAAGGTTTCTCCTCCCCAAACGCACACCTTTGGCTGTTGTGGTGGCTGATGCAGAGGCAGAATCATCACCCCAGGTTATGGCTGCTCTTTTGACCATGGCCCCAGGCTACAAAGTGCCTTTGCATTTTGGACCAGGAGCATGAGAGGAGCAGAAGGAGGGGAAGTTGTTGTCACTATTTTCCCATAGCATGTGGAAATGATGATGGCCACTTCAAAATCACCACATTTTCCTGCTAAGAAAGAGAAACTGAAGCGTGTGCGTGGTTACATGTTAAGCACTGGAACTCCTTTGGACTTCCCAATACTTTCCCCTTATTTCTAATTAACATGTTGAGGAATTTTAAAACGTAATAAACATTATTTCTAAACAACCAGCAGGTAAAGCTCAGTTATTTCGGGTTTGATGTAAACATTTATAGCGCAGCTCCATCCTTAAACAGTTAATCTTATAGCGACCTATTAAAATAAAATGAATTGTGTTATAATTCATCCTAAAGCAACCTCAGGGTTAGTGTATCAGGTAACTCCTGCTTTTGCAGCCCTCGTGACGTTTTTAATCAAATTCAGCTGTAATTGCTGGAGCATACACATGCCTCTTTTAATACTCTGTCTACATTTGGGACTCATATGAGTCTGTTTTCTCTTAACGTATCTAATAAATAGAAAACATGAAAAGAGCATATTTTGCAGGACTCGGAGCTTTTCCACCGTTGCCTTTGTTCTAGGAATTGTCTGACAGGCTTATGAGAATCGAGCACTTGTCAGGTCCCCCCTTCCCGCCCCTTGGATAAAGTTCTTTGTGGGTTTTCAGTCACTGTTTGTGTTGCTAGCACCCTGTTAAAGGGGGGCATAGGCACAAGGCAAGACCAGCTGCCCCAGGAGCCAGGTGGAGCGTGTGAGAGGGAGAGATTTCGTAGGCAGCTTTAAAAAATCACTGCCAGTGATGGATGTTGAGACGTTGCTTACATCCAAGTCACCTACGGGTTGTTGATGGAGACGTGAAATGTCATGTCTGCGTCGGAGGTATTTGTGTAAACACAACTTCTGTAACTCAGTGTGTGTGTTGGGGGGTGGTGGTGTTTGACTTTAATTTTTCTTGGTGTCTCCAACGCTGCATCTGTTTCCAATTTGCCAGCAATTTTCTTCTGGGCTAGTAAAGCTCCCAAGATGACTGCAACTGGCCACATGGGTTTCTCTGCCCCACTGTGGGGGTTGATTACAAGGGGTAGTAGTAAATCCAGCTCAGGATTCAGGGCGAGAGTTTCCCGTGAACTTATAAGTGCTTTTACATCCCGACTCTTTTGTTAACGCCGACCTTTAAAGTTTATTTCATCGCAGCTTATTAGATGCGTGTGCTCAGTGGTCCCCGGCTGAGATCGTGGGTACGTTAAAGACAAGCACGGGGGAGAGATGCAAAAGCCTGTGAGATGCCCCTCCACGAAAATAAAAGAAGGGGTTTGTTAACACAATAGCGAGCCCTCGGGGTTCCTCTTCAGTTACGTGGTTCGTGTAGTTCACACGTGGAAACGTGAGAAAAGAATGAAAAATGACTTTGAAACGTGATCTGATTCGGTCACTGGCCAGCCCGGCTCTGAGCGCGCACAGAGGGTTGTTCGCATCCCCACAGGATAACGAGATTAAGGCTTGAAAACGGCGTTTTTAACCCCGGTGCAGGCGATTTCTTAAAAACGCGCTTAAAAGTGACAACGCTGATGAGTATTTTTCCCGATTCCCTTTCTCTCCTCGGCACCTCCTGCAGCTTTGATTTTTCCTCCCGTCGGAAGTCAGCTTCTCCCTAAAATCCTCTTTACCTTGCCTCGGAAACTGTTTCTCTTCCACAGACAACAATTATTATAATAATGAAGAATCCCAAGAATTTCTATATTAAAAAAGCGGCTCTGGCAAGGTTCCTGGTCACTGGGTACAAGTCTGAGTCTGTTTTCCTTGGAAATTGGGAGGAATGCTAAACGCCTCTTCTACCAGAGAGTAAATTGTGTGCGGAGCTCTAGGCACGGCTCCCAAGTTGCCCTTTCACCCCTTCACTTTATATGTTCCTCTTATTAAGGAGAAAAATGTTTCAATATGTTGGAATTTGGGGCAAAGCCTGGAAGGGGGGAAAGAGAATAGAGAGTGGAAGGACATTTTCCAAATAGTTTTGGTAACCCTTGTGAAGGTTACGTTTAAAATTGATGTCGTATTAAAATCCCTAGAAGTTTCTTCCCCAGGTTAGTGCAAAATGTCATCTGCGAACCCTTCCGAGGTGACAAGATGGACCAGAAACGTGACCCTGGTGGGGGGAAAAATCCCTCTGTACTGAAGATGCGCTTCTTTTCCCTCCTTAAATGTGTTACTATTTAAGAGGGTATTAGTAAATGGCTAAAAGGGGTCTGGAGAGAGAAATGCTGGATTCTGGATCCAGCAGAGAGAATAGTTTCGGAGGGATTTCATCTCACTTTCCCAGCCCCGTTCCTCTGCCGTGTTCTCAGTTCAGCTTCAGCGGGAAATGGGTTAACTGCTTTCAAGGTAGGAGTCGGGAAAAAAAAAAAAAAAAAACAACAAACCAACCTCAAAGTAAGAAACGATGATTTAAAAACGGATATTTGAAACTTCCTTATTTTAAAAGGGGATTTAAAGTAGCACTTGAGCTCCACTCAGCGTCTCTTTTGGGCTTCACTCCTCAGCAGCATTTCTTTTTAAGAAAGTTGTGAATTTGGGGTTGTTATCCTTTCTCCCCCTTGATTGTTTAAAGTCGCGAGTAACGCCCGGTGGGCTCATTGGGCGAGGATGTGATATAGCCATGATTGATGTGAGGGAGCAGCTGAAATATTGATAAGGGGGAAAACGGAAATCAAATGAAAAGTGGAGGGCATAGAAGAGAGGGAAAGGAAAGCACGTCCTGGAGCTGCGAGCGTTACAGAAGCTCCCTGAGGAAATGCCTGGTTGATGCAGCCTGTCTGGATGGGCTGGGAATTCTGACTTCAGCGCTGCTTTGGATCTACCAAGTTTAATCTGCTCTTTGCAAAGCGGCAGGGTAGTAATCCAGACCTGGCGGGGAGTTTTATTCCTAGTCTCAACCTGGATCTTTACAAACTGGTCTGCCACTGGTTGGGGGGAAAGGGTATAAAAGGTGAGTCATTTAAATAATAGTAATAAGTGAAAGGAGGATCTTAAAAGTAGTTTAAGAGGCCCTTTTATATTGCAACTGATGCTGGCAGGGTGATACGATTGACGACTAATCCACAGCAGACTCCTTCAGACGGGCTTCAAATATGCAGATGTATTTATTTGTATGAATTATAAGAGGGAGGTAAGTGGATGGGTGGGTGAGTGGGGGGAGTGCTGATCGGGATGCAAAGGGGAGCGGGGGAACCCAATATGTGAATCCTCGACCCTCGAAAATTTACTAGCTAAGCAAAATTACCCCGTCCCCCTCCACCCCCTGTTGCAGGTTCAGAAGCAAAAAGAAACTGGAATGTGTTAGGAGGGAGAACGACAGAAGAAAGAATTGTACTTATCAGAAACACATTGTCGATTTTATAATCGGTTGCCCGTTTGTGCCAGCTGGCTGCTTAATAAATGCTTTAAAAATCAATAAAAGGGGGTTTACGTGCAGATAGCTTTGCTTTTCCAGAGTCGTTGGGCTGGGGGGACGGTTTCTGCTTTCTTTCTCTTTTTCCTACGTTTTAATTCAGATGTTTCGCTGCAAAGCAGGGGCGCAGCTCTGGGGGCATGGACGTGTCCGGTAATGCCGGGGTGGCAGCTCCAGAAATTAGGATTTCTTCATTAACCAAACGAAGGTTGCTCCAGGATTCCCCAGCAGTGGCTGGGTTGTATTAGATGCGGACAAAATAGGTGCAGAGTTAGAATTACTACCACAAGTACTGACCACTTGTGTGCAACTCAGTGGGCGCATTTCTAATTGTGTAGTGTAATTGTCTTACAGTAAATTCTGAGTAAGCCTCTTTTTCCTTCCCACCCGACAGACCGCCAGAACAGCAGCACTTAGGAGCTCCCTGCTAAGGGGTTGCGTGTGTGGATATATGGAGGGGTGTGTAGTGTGGTCGTTCTTCATAACGATGCATTAAATATAGTAAGTTAATTGCTTTGTGGTGCTTTCCAATGGGACTAAAGATCCTGAGGGCAGCGTGTAGGGAAAAAGAACCACTTGTCGCTTATTTTAGTGACTGCGGATCTATTTTTCCCACCCACCATTCCATTTTCCACGATCGTTGTTAATCTCGGCATCTCTGTAGTGATGATTCGGGGAGGGGGGGAAGAGAGGCAAAAAACTCCTGTTCATCAGGAGATCGTCAAGTCTTAGAAGTACAGAAAACCAGATGTATTGCCTTGATGTGAGCCTGAGATAAAGCACCGCGATGTTTGACTGAGCATCCGAAATAGAGGGGCTGAGAGCGACAACCCTGGGGAGGGGGGTATTGCTGTTTGGAATGAAACTTCCGTTCGCTATTCTTAAAAATTTTTATTTACTTATTGTTTAATTATTATTGGTGAGAAAGGTTCTTTAAATCAATAGAGGCCGTCAGGTTAATGGCTCGGAATGGTTTCAATGAATCAGAAAAGGCAACTGCCCTTCATTTAGCCAAGTGAAACCCTTGGCTACAAGTCAATAGGGTTAACTAGGCTCGACATGAAAACATGAGTATTTCAGCTGGCTTTTAATTGTTGGCTAAGAAATTCAGTTAATCAAATGTCAAACGTTTCCACCTGCTCTGCTGAAGAAGGCTCTTTTTCCCGGGTGGGGGAATCCAATAGCAAAACCGGACCGCTGTTAAAGCAGAGAAATAAAACCTCACTTCATCAACTCCTGTCTGCTAGTCGACTTGTAGTTACTGTGGTGGACGTTTTTCAGCGTCCTTTCAAAGGTACATTAAAATGCTTGATCACTTTAAGTTTTATTCCTAATGTTACCTTTATAGCAGTGCTTTGTTTCTTTACTTATATATGTATATAAGTAACGTTTTATTCTTTTTTAATTACAGGTCAATTTTAGGACCCTTAAATCTCTCTATTAAACAAGTAAGGATGTTTCAGACTGTACCAGACACTTCGTCTTACGTCAAGGTAAGACATGACAGCATCTTTAAACAGGTAATGTCAAAATCACGATCTTCCCAAGTTTACAATCATTTGTATTACTTGTAAATCCTGATTTAGCAGGGGAAAAAAAATCTCTCTCTACCTTTGGTGGGAGAGGGGTTGAAGTCTCCATTATCACAGTTATCAGTATGGAAATACGTAGGATTGAGTCAAAAGTTATATCATTAGGGACAAATGCTGTGTTAAAGTGGCTTTGTCTTTTATAATGCATTGAGGCTTAGTTTGATGGGTTATAACTCCTGTTATAGTGAGGGTGTCCTGAATCCCATTACAGTGTGGTTTGTTGCTCTGAAACCAATATCAGAGTTGTGCTGTGCTACCAGTGTTATATCCTAGCGGTTTGTTACATTGGCTTCCAATTTCTCAGATACAATTTAGTTTTGAACCAGAGCTAAATTTCATTTAATACTCCTCTACTTCTCTGTTGCGCCAGCGACTGAATCCAATATGCAAGATGATATGTGAAGTTGTGTCTTTTGAGAGGTCCATTTCAAGATGGGTTTAGAGGGAGAAAATATTTAATGATTTAAACCAAAACATCTCTTTCAGTTACTGCAGATTGTTGCACCGGTCAATGCTATGTAATACTGGGATTTCTTTGACAGTGTGACTTATGGTTTTCCTTGAGTAATGCTTCCATACAATTTAGTAGGCAATCTGACTTCAATTGGATTTACTGATAATGACTGATGCCAGATCTTACACTCTAGATAGTTGTTTGTATATTCTTTTTCTTGAGTTAAAAAAAGGGGATTATTAGAATATATTTTGAGGGGCCACTTCTGCCTCTTTCTTTTCATCAGATTAAAACAAGGCTTGGCACAGCCTGGTCCCTTTATAACTCAATTGAATACTATATTATATTTGACATCATATAGGGTTTTTTCCACAACAGTTCCCAAGAATGTAAATAAACCAAGCCTGAGACATCTGTGTTACACGTTTAAGGCAAACTCTGCATGCAACAGCACTTAGGGAAAATCTAAAACACAAGCCTCTTCTCTCCTGAAGAAGGCTGAAGAAACACAGAAGGGTGTTAACTAGAGCTGGGTGGATAATTTGTATGAATAATTCATTACAGGAATTCAGCCTCTTCTTTTTGTCCCTCTTGTTAGTCAATGTTCCATGCACCAATTGTGATTTTCCTGTACTTGCACGTTATTGGAAGTGATTCACTGATTGATTTCTGTGTGTGGCTCATTCTGTGGGCAGTTTTGAATCGGAAATGCCAGCTCGGTGGGATGACTCCCAGGTGATATGGCATTACTTGATTTCCCTGGTTGGGTGAACTCATAGAGCTGTCTGGATGGGGTCTCTAAACCAAATACAAACAGGAATGGTCAAGGCTTCATGTGCAGTTGTTGTCCCGCAACATCAGAACCATAGCTCAGGGAGTGCTGGTGATTTAATTTTGCTTATTAAATTCGTATAGCTTTGGAGCAAATTCTGGAAGAATAGAAACTCCATGGAAAGCAAATGAAATTCAAGTCTCATGAAAGCAAATTCACTCAGAGTTCAAGTGAAGAAACATGTTACACAGTCTGTGCCCAGCTTTAGCATTAATGTCTCTTTGGAGTTTCTGTATGTGGGAAATGATCTGAGATGTGTTCTGTTTACAATGATGAGATGAAGGCTCCTTGACATCCTATATTATGGTATCATTGCCTTTTGTTGTGAGGCTAGATCCAGCCTCAGCTCCAGTTAGTAGCAAAATTCCTTTTGAATTAAGTGGAACCAAGATCCAGGCCTAAGTAATTAAACATTCCAGCAGGATTGAGTCTGTCCATAACTGTGTCAGGATAGCCTTCTCATTAAGTACAATCCTGCAGGCATAGTGCTTGGACAAAGTTCTCTTCATATAAGAATGTGTTTTATCCACCAGGAAGAACTCCTTCAGGCTATATTTGTATCCAGTGTTTCATGGGTGGAGGGATACGTGAGCTGTGTCATTTGGAGCTCTCTGCCTTTTGTTACAACCCTTCATCATCAGCTGCCGTTGTTTTTGCGGGGGAAGTACCTTGTCTTTGGTATTTTGTCTGTAAAGTTTCATTCACACCAGTGTCATTGTGCTTAGAAAACTCCACAGCATTTTGACAGCAGTCTCTTAAGTCTGATCCAGAGTCTTCTGGAGACAAAGGAAATCTCTGTCTCCTATTGACGCCCAAAAGTTTTAAGTTGGGCAGCTCAGCGCCAGTGGCGGAAAAAGGTACCTGGGCAGCTCATTCAGACCACTGAGGCTGTGCATAAAAGTAAGAACGTGGTTAAATTTGGAAGAATTAGAACCTTAAATGCATGGGTTAGGTCAACCTCTGGCCCCTCTGAGTTTGGTGATGGTTTCCACTGACTTAAAATGCATCCAAAGGCAACTAAGAGATTCTGAGGGTGACTGGCTTATTTGTAGAAGTCGTGGGATAGACTAACGATCTAGGTAGGAAATGTGGGTGCGGATCCAAGCCTGATAGCTTGGTGTTCCTGAGCAAGACATTTCAACTCTCTGTTCCTCCATTTCTCCATCTTTAAAGCACGGATAGAAGTGCTGTGTAAGAACAAGGCTCTGTTCAGATGCAGAAAGCACCTGCCTTCTCTTTCCTGCTTCCCCACACTGAGTTTCGAGGACTTCCCAAGAAGTCTGGAAAGCAGGAGGTAGAGTTCCAATTGCTCTCTCTTCTCAAGTCTTTATTATCATTATTATTATTATTATTTCTATGTCATTCCTTCTCCAGCAAAATTTACTTGCTTGTCCTATGGGAGGAGAAGTGTTTTATTTATTGCTTCCATGGGCTTTCAGCTGATGATGTGTACACTACCCCCTTTGCAGCAGAAAAAGCATTACCGGGATCAATGTCTTGTATAAATCCTCTCAAACAAATGCACCATATATATAAAATTTATGTTTATCCTGTGCCTTCTACAGAAAAGGCCTCTATATGTTGTAACAAGGAGGGGGTTGCTGGAAGGGTGCTCCGAAGCAGTTCCCAGGAGGGGCAAGCTCACTGTTGTAGCCGTGTGGTATAAAATAGCCTATGGCCAGCTCCAGGCCACCCTGGTTTTCTTGCCATGGCTTTCAAAATGCAGAAGGGAGAGGAGGGACTTGGTGGCTGGAGGAGGAAGAGTAGGATTTCAGTTTTAGTATGGTTTGTTTTATCAAGGATGGCTTATGTTGAGTCATACTGGGCAAGTTCAGCTTCTCATGTTGTAACCTTGATTTACATCACAACCACTTAGGACATAGGGGTTTGTATCTAGGACACTGTATAACCTCATGACAGGAGCACTCGGTCTTCTCTCCATACACGCTTCTCCTATGGGCCTGAACATGATGGAGAGGTAGAAATCATAAATGTAAAAAAAGGCATTTTGATTCACACTGGTTTATTCTATGTGACTAATGAAGTCTCTCTATTCCTCAGACCACTATGGACTTGCTGATCTGCAAGTACTTATTAATTCACAGTCTATCAGAGGGTGCTAATCTCATCTAAACACGTCTCAATCTCTATAGTAAAATACATGTAATATAATTGGGAAATTAAGTTCTAAAAGACAGCGCTGGAATCCTGTCTGGAGGGATATGGAAAGAATTAGGGCTGTAAGCAAAGCAACATGACCTCCAAATACTGACTTTTTAATTATTACCATTGCCACAAGCTCCTCCGGGCCGCAGACGTCTCTGCTCCCTTCTGCACCGCCAGTTTGTGGTTTAATCTGTGTGTAAAGGCGGTGCAAAAGTAATTTTTCTGGGAGGAGGTGTTGTTCACCCGCGCTTTTCTTATGCCCTTCGGCAGCATCCTAACGCTTATCTCCTCTCTGTGCGAGGAGGGGAGGAATAGGAAAGTCACTGCTTCTGCTTTCGGCTCCCTGGTTAGACCCACAGCACAGCCTGAAGCCTCCGCGGCTCTGCGGAGCGTTCCGAGGCCATGGGAACCGGGAGCACCTCCAAAGCATCTCCGTGAGGGGCTGCAGCCCAGAGCTCTGAACGGGCACAGAGATGGGCTCTGCTCCGGGAAGGAACCTCGGTGCAAGTGCGGGTTTGCTCGCTTTAGAAATGGATTTCATGCAGCCCTAACGTTTGTGGTAGAGTACAAAGAGGCATATTCATGGAAGCAAAATAGCCTGGGTGGCTGGAAACAATATTTGGGTTGTTCTTGCTTTTACCCTGCCTGGAAAGTTTACAGAAGCCTTAGAAAAAGGGAGGGGGTGTGTGTGTGTGTGTGTATTTTTTTAGAAACAAAACAGGGAGATTTTTCCTGGAGCAGGCAATAGGAAAGCTGCAGACAAGCACGGACACGTTATCTGTACAGTAGCAGCCAGAGGCTGCTCGGAGACAGGTCACAAGGACAGAACATCCCGTTATACCACTGGCTTTTGCAATAGAGACCTGGCAGCGGAGGTGATGCCTGGGGAATCTCCCCAGGGGAAGGCGCTGCATGGGGCCGACTCATCCCTCAGGTGTCCAGGGATGCCTCGATTCTGGGAATGCCGCTGTGCCAGGAACCCCCAAAGTGCTCTTGAGAGCAACTTTAACCCGGCAGCAGAGGGGAAAGCAGATCTTTCAGGACGTTTTTGACCCGCAGCTGAGGTAGTGGTGTTCCTGCTGAGAGCATCCTCTAGCACGTTACCCGTTTCTGCCTCTCTTTTAGTACTAGCAGTAGTACTTCCCCCCAGTTCCTGGCGTCCGGCAGAACTTCCTTTCCTCCCACCCAGGAGGGGAGGACAGGACCCAGAGAAGATGGGGAAAGCCACTAAATTGTCAGACTTCAGCGAGTTACTGATTGACACCTTGCGACAACTTGGGCTTAGCTCTTGCTGGCACCTACCTCTATTTTATACAGGAAAAATCCCTTCCCATTTCCCATTGTCCAGCGAATCCTGGACTTCCTCCCCGCTCTCAAGCCCAGGGGAAAGCTGGCGTTGTTTCTTCCCTGTTTTACCTTCGAGACACGGTTTGAATTTGGGTCGAGAACGTGGGAGAAACGCCGTTTATCCCCTGAAAATGCAGTTTGGAGCTTTGTAAAAGAAACCAGGCTTTTGGGCATAAGAGGCAAGGTTGTTACAGTGATTCGAGCAACCACCCCCCTCCCTAGCTCCGCGACCTTCGAATGGCTCCGTTCTCCCACAGCTGACAGAGAAACACCCCCCACCAACATGCTGGGTCCAGGGAATTTTGTATCCCGGCCTTTCCTGTGTTTGAAAAGAGAGGAGGTGTGGAGGGAAAGGGAATTAAAAAGAAAGTGAATGCTGGGGGGGAGAGGGGGGATATGATGATGATGTTTTGAATCTTTCCTGCAAATCTCCACATATCTGAAGTCTGAGGAACAAATTCAAAGCAGGCACGGCCGCCTGAAGAGAGGGAGAAATATTCCGTTCCATTCAAGCGCATCAAGGGTCTAGCTGGAGTCTTGTTTGGCTAAGGTCAGACGAGCCTGGGTTCTCCAATAAAAATAAATCTCAAATTAATTATGGCCTCAAGCGAGGGGCCAGACGTTTGGAACTAGTGCTCTGCAGTCTGTTTGCTCGGCCTGCGGGATGCTGGGGGGGGGTTGTGCCTTAGTTTTCCAGTAATTGTGGGAGCGGGGAGGAAAGGGACACGGAGCTCAAATAAAAGCGGCCAGGACACTGCTTACCCCACTGCTGGCCTAATTGCGATGAAGCTTCAAAGCGACTGCATCTTCACCACCCCACACTTAAGACGTTATGTTTTACTTAGGACCGATTAGCAGGGAATAACTTCCCGGCTTCAAGTTCCCAAATGGGGCTGTTCCTGTAGACCCAAAGGTGGGATAGACCCGATCGTGCAGTTGTGGGGCTGGAAAACTCAACTGATTTCCTTTTGTCACTGGAAAGGAGAGGTTTGCCCAATGAGTTTAGTTGAGAATCGGCATTCGTTTCTCGGGATCAAATCCCAGGGCTGGAGTTTGGGCTTTTTTCTTGGAAGAATGTGGGTTTCGAAAACAAACAAACCACGTCGCGTTTTTCATTCTGCAACGGAGCCGGTGCCAGGGGAAACTCAGCCCCGGAAATCTTAAACGTTTGTTGAAGCTGGTGGAGATTTTCCCTCCAGTGAAGTCTGGAGCAGAACAGACCCCGGCCTAAAAAGGGCAAAGAATGAGGGTAAATATGGTCAATAGTTTTGTATAGGATAGAATTTATAGGGATGTAGTATACACACGCACTATACCTACCTAGCAGGAGGTGTGTAACTACATAGATAGAGTTAAAGAAAGAGGCACTTTCTAAGGACAAAATCAAGGCGTGGGACTGCATCTGGGGTTCCCCTGCCTCGGTTCAAAGCGACAGTCCTGGGCTCTAACGAGAGCTCAGGTGATGCTCTTCAGGTGATAGAGAGGGAAAAAGCCGGCTCCTTTTCCCAGTCTCCGAAATGAGGATTTCTAACGTGCAACCGCTGCCCGGGAAGGTTTTCTTTATTTCTATAGAATAACTACACGGTTTTAATTATGAAGCGATGACCTCTAATCACGCGTGAATTACAGACAGAACACCCCTGTGTTTGACGTTGTGTAGTTTCGCTAAAGATTGGCACTGAACTGCGCTGAAGGGTTAACTGCTTTGATGTTGGATGTGATATAGTCACTGGCCACATCCATCCCCGCGGTGTGTCCTTATTGATTTCAATGGAATCACGACAGAAAACGTCGGTTTCGGCTTCTCCGTGCGAAGTCGGTGTAATTGTAAGGACGAAGAGAGGAGGTGGGAACATGCCAAGCTCTTGAGCTCAAGATCGAATTGATTAAAAACGTGGCTGGTGAATTTCGTTTCATTCATAGGCGGAGTGAAAAAAGAAATAATGAAAATAACGGAGGAATAACTGATTTCTACCAGCTTGTCCCAATGGAAGCATTTGAAATCTTCCGTTGTTGCCAAGATCAAATGATTTTCCAGATGTCTGGTGGTAACCACATTAAAGAGATCATAATTCCCGCGCTGTATATACCTAATGCATCCAAACCCCCAGCATCGGGTTAAAACCTGAGCACGACGAGCAGCATCGTGCCCGGCGGTGGCTTTGCTTCCCCTGCTCGTCCCCGCTGCCTCCCTCTCAAACGGCTAAACCCGAGGTTTGAGCAATCACCTGGGATGATTCATAGCTTGGCGCACGGAGGTTATGAATATTCCAGCTTTTCCAAGCAGTTTGAGATAACTTCAAGGGTGTTATTTTAGCGTTTAGGTGAAGCAAAGGTTCTATTGTTGCGTTATGGGGGTGTGTGGAATAGATTGTTGCGCTTGTCTGTTAGAATGTTTAACAATTCGGCTCGTTACCTTATCTCTTGGACTTGTCTCGGATCTTATTTTAGACCAAACACAGGAGGTAAAGCACGGCGCAGCCCTGATGGACCCGCTCTAACCGGTGACCTCAAAAAGGTCACCCTCAGGCATCCCAAATAAGCCCCTGGGTTCGCGGTGCCCGCCTGGCACTAAAATCTAGGGTTGGATTCCCCACATGTCTCTAGGCGGGATAGGGATGTGTGTGTGTGTTTGACATCCTGGAGAGCACAGGGGATTCTCCCCCCGGGGCACGGGCTCCTTCCAGGGTATGTTTTTTCCCCTTCCTCTCGTGGTTAAGCTCCTCAGCCTGTCCTCTCCCTCACCCGTTTTCCTGGGGGGGAGGTGGGGGGGCGATATGCTGGTAGCGTTGTCTAAAGAGGAAACCATTCGGGTTTTGAAAGGATGCGTTTCACTCTCCCTTTAACCTCTCGCTTTTTTGGCTGCCGCAGCCTGCCATGTGGTAACGCTGGAGAGGGGAGCATTTGGGAGCGGGGGAGTGAGGGGGGTGGTGGTGGCAGAGAGCAGGGAAAAAGACAAAATAATGAGGGAAGCAAAGGGTTAACCGTGATTTCTTTTAATTGAACTCCAGTTCTTGTGGCCCTAGGCAAGGGGGGACCTGACCCCGCTAGCAGCATCCAGATGTGCTGCTCTCCGGGGAGACCCCGGGATTGTAAAGCAGACAAGGGGCGGGGGGGCACGGGGGACGGGCTGTCCCCTCTGCTCCCCCTGCTTCACCTCCCGCCTGCAGACGGCCTCAATCGCTGGCAAGCAGCGAGCCAAAACCTCCAGGTCTGGTCACGTTCAGTCCCATGTCTGAATCTGAACTCCCAAATTGTAGCTGAATTGATGAGGCTAATTTCAGGGGAGGGGGGAGGGAGGGGCAAGGGGAGACCTACAGCTCTCTTTTGTCAGCCTCCATCCTGGAGAAATAAAGTATTAATATAAGGCACCTCTGCCGCAGCCGGGTAGGAACACTAGTGGCATAATTGCATTTCCCTTTTGGAAGAGGCGGGTGAGAATAACTTCGGATATCACTTTGACACCCACCTTCCCCCTCCCCTCCCCGTGGTTGGACTAAAGACGGGGGGGGAATCAAAAAGACTGGACACAACTGGCACTGGACAAGGTAATTCATATTCCCCCCCTAAGAGCTCCAATGTGCAGGAGCATCCTCCTTTCTTGGATTCACCCTCCCTTGTTTTCATCCCCCCCTCCCTTTGCTCTTCTCCTAGGCTGAAGCAGTTTGCAGAAGTGGGGATGAAGGAGTGTTGCATGATGTGTTCCGCTGCTGGTTTTGCAAAGGGGGTGGGGGGGTGGGTATATGAGCCGGTGGTGTCCCTTTCCCTCTGGTCCTTTGGACGGGTTCACTTTTTCCCGGAAAAAAAGGGAGGGAAACGCGTTTATTTTTCTGGTGTTCGCTCCCGTTCGAATGAAATAGAGACAATTGGAAGTCAGGGGCAATTCGGGTCTAAAATGAGGTTGGGGTTTTAAAGGTTGGGGTTTTGCAGTGCCCGTTTTGCCTCGGTGTCCGAGAACGGCTGCTCTGACAATTATTGTCAATTTGGGTCGTTTTTAGCTTATAAAGCGGTTTGGTTTGGTTTTCCCTGAGTGGGGTTTTAACAGCTTAGTGGGAAACTGGGGCTGAGAGAGGAGGGTGAAGAAAGTGTTTCTAGAAAATGCAGTGAAATGGATGGGCATCCTTTGCTTCGGAGCCCAGTATCCCAGGGATGCTGGGAAGGAAAGGAAGGGGTGAAAGTGGGGAAGAGCCTCTGCAGCCCCGTTTCCAGCCTGTGTTTAATGGCACACTCGCACTGGAGAGGGACCGGACCCTCGCCTCACTCTCCTTGACAGGAGGCGTGAAGCAGAGGGGCAGAAGTCGTGTTCTAAACGTGTTTTAATCCCCACGCTCTATATTCCCCCCCCCCCCCCCCACCCCCCTCCCCCCCCCCCCCTGTC
>JBCJKH010041841.1:0-20905 GCA_039877255.1 Loriculus beryllinus | reverse complement strand
CTTTGGAAAACACATCACAAGGCTTGTTTTCAGAACCTAGGAGTTTGAGTCAAAGCTGATAGAACCTCATTTTTCAGGACATTTTCTTTACGGAAAGCTGTTTTACTGAAGCTTAACTCTGGAAGCAAGTTTATGTCTGTCATATAAATGTTGATACTACTTCCCCTCCCTGTGAACAAAAAACTGAATGAGTTTAACCCTCGGCCTAGGCACTATTTAGCAGCACACTGTGCTCCTTGTTTCTTGGGAAGAGCTGCAACTGAGGCTCAAAACACTCATTAAAAATACCTCAGATTGAATTTCATAGCCCACAACTTTTGCAAAGGAATATAATGGCACCATTCAGTGCCTTCAGTGTAATGCAGTAGTGCAGCAGCCACGTAATTGGGGATTGAAACCCCAATATCTGTGATACCCCCCACCCCCTGCATCCCACTTCACCACTCCTGTTTCAAGGCAAAAATTGTCTAACCACCTTCTCAAGTTCTTTTTTTTTAACATTAAGTAGTGCTTGAGAAGAAAATAAAATCATTCTATTATTCCAAACACTTTCTTCTCCTGTCTGTTTTCTTTGCCTGCTCATTTTTTGTCATTTTCTTTAGGCATAAGCAAATACTACTAGAATGAAGCAGTAGGCAATTCTGAAGTCATCAGATGCAAAAACAGAACTCTTATATGCGACTGGAAACATGAGAATATGGAGTGTTATGAGTATACAGGAGTTATTAACTATAGACATTATTCTAGTAAAAACCTTGAGGAAATCATTTAAATGTACAAACTCTGAGACTGGAAAAAAACATGAACCAACCAATAAATCCCAAACAAACAAAAAAAAAAACCAAAAAACACACAAAAATCAATCAACCGAATTAAAAAAAGAGAGATGTTCAGACAAAATATTAAATCCTAAACCTAAAGCAAAATCAAATGTAACAGGAAAAAGCTTCTGATAATCCCTGTTTAGCCCTGCATCAGTCACAACATGACTATTTAGCTGAGCACGAGCTGGTACCACCCAGGACTGTATGTATTTTACCTTTCACTCTACTAGAAGGAAAGTACGTTTTAACAATAGGATACAGAACTTTTTATGACCAGACTGCTAATTTGAAAGGACATCCTTAGATGAAGCCCTCAGGCTGGGGCCACTGCTAACCCATAATGTACTCAGGTTACACCCTACAGCTCCGGCTGGATCTAGTGCTTCTATAGCCACGACTTGAGGCAGGGGTAAGGAAGGCAACCTTGAATGAAACTTAGAATTTCTTTAGGATCTGCTTGGTATCAGCCTGTCTTGCAAAACTGATGTGGACGAGCTAAGGAAAAGCTAGGCTACATTATCCTACAATTACTCCAGAGTGGATGTAACCCTGTATTTTATGTGTGAAACTGAAACAGAGACGGTCCTGAGTTCATGTCTCAGTGAATAAAAACCATACCCACAAAATGTCTCCATAGAAAAGAAACCTCCAAGTGCAAACCGTAAAGCTCAAAGGCCGTCTCCTCTTTTAAATATCCAAAAGGCAGAACTTTTGGGTTGTTTTTGTCCAGTCAAGTTCCCAATACTCATAAGTTGTCTGGTCATGCAAGATCTGTCACCAACCTGACAGACTGAAAACACCTTGGTAACCTTTGTACCACGGATATATAGAGAATATATTCAACATTTCACTAAGCAGCCTTAAAGAACCTTAAGACTGAATACACAGGGAGCCTGAACTGTCTTTTAGACATGCAAAGAAAGATGCAGGAGAAAAAGTGAGAACCATCTATACACTTAACGGGATTTGCAAGAGAAGGCACAAGCTCCCTGTTTTGTGCATCACTGTAAAGTGCTCCCTTTGGTGGGACTCAAACCAGAGTTGAAAGAAGAGTAAGGGGAACTGTTGTAATGGGTGTTAAAATAATGGATGCTTCTACCAACAGATTTCAGAAACACCTCATAATGATGTGGTCAAGCCACATTTTCAAGGAAAGATAAAAAATAACCACCTCTCCTTTTAACAGAGCTGCAGTTTTCCAGAAAGATCCTCAGGAGCTTTTCTGCTCGTTCCTTGCAGTGTCTCTTAACACTGCAGACGCTTTGAACAATCCACCCATGAGTCATACTAGGTCAAAGATGAAACTGCCTCTGGATTGTAGAAGTCTGATGAATGGTTATGTTAGCAAACAACACATAACTGTAGCAATCATTGGGGAACACAAACAGAGGAGTGGTGCGGGTGTACACTGGGAGAAACAGTGACTTAGCCTCCAGTCACTTCAAAATCCAAAGCTGCTGGGACTGACCCATATATTAAATCTAGCATTAAATATAAAACCACTGCAGACAGAGCAGAGATCTGCCTACACATTTGTGGCAAACCAGGAAAAGCAGGGATTTGTGCTTGTATCTGTGGGGCAGGGTGAGGTGGAGGGAAAGAAAGGTCAGCACCTTCTAAGGTGCACATGATGTTTGTGAGCTGGGATAAAAGCCTCTCATCCGTCTTCAGAGTGCTTCCTCCTGATTACAAGCAAGGTTTTACTCCTACCTGTGTTGAACTGGGGACAACTTTCTACCTATTCAACTACCACTGTTGAACTGGTTCAACTTTCACCTATTTCCCATCCCCTCTTCTGCGTGTGTGTGTGCTGCCAGTGTGTACCTTACAGAATTGCCTGGACCTGCAGTTAATGTGCAACACTTCAGAGGAAAACAGCTTCTGCTTTATTGCTCATTCAACCATACAAAATGCTCAAACTAAGGAGATTCCTAAGAGATCTGCTTTCTGTCACTGAGAGAGAGAGGCCTCAAATATCAAAGGAAAAGCATCATCATGTTATCATCACAAGTACATTAACACAGTCTCTGAAATACAACTTTTATGGCTTCTATTTTGTTTTAACGTGCAATACTGTTTTCTTTTATACTCTGTTTAAAAACATGTGTTGTACAGACTTAGTTACTGTGATCTGGGCTTTGGACAGAATTGTTAAGACAAATCTTTAGGCGCAGCAGATTTACAAAAGCAAGTGAGCCACCTTACTGTTTTTTCTTAAGGTCAGAATACAGCAGTACTGTAATAGATACCACTTTGATACAAACGAGCTTTATCAGCAACAACAGGCTTCATGGGAAACAAGCCTTCTCTGTTCAGGATATGCCAAAGAGAAGTCTTTGGGGATGTACTATCAAAAGTCAAACATCAGGCTGACACAATGTAACTTTTTTGACGGCATTTTCAGTCTTAGGTTGAACTCCTTCAGAAATAAAAATTTTAATTCATTTAACCTTAAATGTGCGTAAAGGAAAAGGATTTGATTTCATCTAATTGGTAGGAGTTTTTTCTCTTTGTGCTGAAAACCAAGTCCTTATGTGCTTAAGAGATGGCATGCATCTCATTTTAAATTTACATTTACAAGTATGTTCTATTTCATGTTAATATTCAGGTAATTTCCAGATTCTTGAGCTGTACTTTTATTTACAACATAGAAATGTGATTGGATGCTACAAGTGATTATTACCAAGATGCCATTTCAGTATATCAATAAAGATTGCGACTGTCTGTCAGGGTTTTAGCAGCTTCTCAGGAACAAACTTCTCCACCTTCTGATGTGCACACAGAAATCTGAATTAATCCCACCTAACCCTAAGCATTTAACTGACATGCCTAAGACAGAAGAGTAATTTTCCCAGATTCCTGTCCGATCAGCAGAGGAGAAATATGCACTTTCAAGACTGTCAGTCAACCTAAAATCTGAATCAGCTGGGAGGTGGCCCCTCTTCCTCCACTTTTTTATAAACTAGAGTAACTACAGCTGGCATAAATGTCTTGCTGAAAGACAGTTTTTCATGGATATATATTCTTTACAATATTTAAGTTTAAAAAGAGAAAAAAAAAAAGCAACTTGTAGAAAATAAAAGATGTTCATGCTTATTTAGAACAGAATTTTGGCTTCTACAAGAAGCCATTTCAGAAAATGACCAAAATAAAAGCAGACTGTTATCACTCCTTTCTTAGATGGGCTTCAAAACTTCCCAACAGAAAGCAATGGGAGAAACAACTATGCAAATCCACATGCAAAGAGAGCGCACCATTTGCTGAAGGCTCCTCCAGGTGGAGACCAAGCAAGTGGAAGGATGGCTGCACTCTGAACAGCCAGAATTCAATGCCATCAGCTGTTGGTTACGTCAGAGCAGCTATCTTTTCCTGTCCAGGCACATAAGCAAAATGGGCAGTGGGCTCCTACAAAACAGCAGGACCCCACCTGCCCAGCACTGCGTTGGTGAGATCACATTTGCCAAAGCACTGAAAGGGACATCATCAATTTTTTTTCTAGAAGCAGTTTTAACAAGAGATAGAAATCTTATTATAAACCTCAGGTATGAACAGCTACTCCTGTTAAATGTCAGTTGTTTAAAAGACTACAAATACCTGGAGACGAAAGCCAGCAGAAAGTTGCTTAGAATTTACTACTGATCATCTATTGTATTAATAACTCATCAGAATGTTGCTCCAAGCTTTTTTTTCCAAATTATAAGACTTCTTTTGTACCTAATATGAGACTTAATAAATATCCTTCATCTTTGCCTATTTAGAACATGTTTAGGTTATTCATGTTCTCACCAGCCCTCAAGTGAAGTTCTGGGCTAGCATATACACATACTTCAGTCATTTCCATCAATACTGACTTGCTGCCAGATTCAGAAATTACCTTTCTTCATCATAATTGACTTAGAGAGTCAGGCAACCCTGTCAGGCTCAGAATATTCCATAGGGAAAGAACTTTAGCATGCAGAAGACCACAATGGCATTGAACCAGTATTACTGCTTGCACACTTCTTGTACTGACCCTTTACCCATTTTTAAGCACAATGTCTCCTAATGCTTGACAAAGAACACCCTGTGATTAAAACAGGGAGAGCCATAACCCTAATTTGCAATTAAGGAGCCAATATTATCAGCTCTTGCTTTTTTTTACACTGTAAGCATTTCTTAAATTGTTGATACCAAACAGCTTAAGATACCCCATCTACTCTCAAACATCAAACAAGGTCTTGGGGTCTCATGACCCTCAGAGCCTTCCTGAGGTTGATCTTCATTCCTTTTTAACTGCCGTTACGCATCCAGTTGCCCTGGACTTTCTTCCAAAGAAACATGGATGAACTTAGCCTTCATCTCGCTGCTACTCTGCTTCTCCCTCTGGATTAAGCAATCTTTAACATGGTGGTGTGCTTACTCCTTGTTATCATTAACATTCATGAGGTATTTTGTCTACTGTGCTGTTAGGAAACAGATAAGTACTTACACAAAAGGTATTACGCATATTAGCTGACATCATCAGCGTATTTTAAACAGAAACTTTAAACTGAATTCAAAAAACCAAACTACTGAAGACAAACATTTCCCAATAAAAGATGTAATTCATACCCATTAAGCACCAACCAGCTATTTCAGGATATCCTGACCTTCAGTGAAATATTTAAGGAAGGGTTTACATTTCTTTTTGAGGAATGCTGAATATATCTGGATACATTCCCTTGCTGGAGATTTATAATTAAGGTTAGCATTACACTGGGTAATTTTAAAAGCTTGAGAAATCACAAGATCTGTTGAGGTCATTTCTCTGACATCACATGTGGATCCAATAATGAACATAAAATTTCCACAAACCACATGTTTGCTGATGTGCAAAAAGCTATTAATCCTGAAAGCAGTGGAGACGTGAACTTGCCCCGTCAACTGCACTTTGACAAAAGCACGATCAGCTCTCTTCCACTCCCCATAATTATGATCATGAGAAGGCATTATTAAAATTCATTAAACTCCTCGTAACTGGTGGCGACAGTGTCCACAAATGTTCCTAAATATGCCTTTAACTAAGGCAATGAATGCATTAAAAGCAGCAGATTTCTGTCAGGGCTAGGCTGTGGCTCATGCAGAGCGCTCCCACAGCTGCACTGGTGGCCACTGTGGAACTCACCCAACTTCAGCTGTCTAGAAGTTATGTGTTTAGTCTAAGCTCATTGTCCAGACAAGAGAGAAGTCCATGCAGTCAGAGAAGAGAGAAGTATTGTGAGAGAAAATTAATTCCATCTGGAAACAGGCGTGTCACACACCCAGGGTGAATTGCCTGCTGGGGCACCTCTCATTCCAACTGCGGGAGCCTTTCCTACTCCCTGTGAATCCAGTGTTCAAACAGCTAAAACAAGTGAGATCAATCCTGTTCTGAAACTTCAGCACAGGTAAGATTGTATTGCCTGGTACACTTTGTCCTTGCAATTTTTCCATAAGCCTGAGATACAACACACATGGCATTTTCCTCTGCGGGATGAAGGGTGAACAGAAGAAAGATAAATTCTTATAAAGTTGTGTATTTGTGTTAGGCAAGATAACAGTCTCAAAAGGGCTGAGAAGACAACAGCAGACAAAGCAGAAATAAAGATAGTAGCATTGAGAATGTATTACGAAAAGGACAGGTCCCCAAAGCTGACCTACCACAAAGGCTACGAGTAACAACAAAATCCTCCACTTTCTAAATCTGTCGCCCAATACTTACAAACCAGAACTAGAAACAAAATATGAGGTATGTTGTTTTCCCAGACCTATATTGAAAAGGAGCTCCAGTAACTTAGTTATCTAAATGCAAACACTGAGCAGTTTTCTACATCTAGAGCACTGATGAAACTCAAAACTCAACACCACAATATTCAATAGCACTATCTTGATCAAAAAGAAGGAATTCTGTCTTCTTTCATTCTTCAAGTGATGGTTTAAGGAGAGTCAGAGTCCAACAGTAGCCTACTGAATAAGGATTGAATTTCGATATAGCAGACCCATCCCATTAGGTGCTGAGTTCCTGTGCTGCGTATACACGGTGATGCTCTTCAGGAACTGAGCATCTTGCAAGGCCAGCTGGCTGGTATGGTTCACAGTATTTCCCAGAGCACATGTGGCCCCACAGGCAAACTTTTGCTAGCAGAAAATTGCTCAGCAACAGTCTTCAAGAGCAATGAAGAAACTCATTTAGGAAAAATGTAAATAAAGTGCTTTATGTGTAGGCTGCTGCTTAAGGTCTTAAAATAGATGCCAAAGAATGGAACAACATGCCTGTCTACCAGCCATACTTTTCTAGGTATGAAGAGCTGGCATTATCAATTAAAAGAAACAGTTAAGCAACTGATATACTCAGTCTCTGATTCTAGTAGCTCCGCACTGATAGATCAATAGGTGATTTGGAATAATACAACTTCTAAAAGCCATTAGATAGCTATATATTTGTATAGTTATATTGAAAATACACGTATGCATGGTTTTTTTCCTTCACCACTTTGAGTAACAGATTGAAAAATACCACACATACAACACATGCAGTTATACAAGGAGCAATTTATAGCTCTTTTTTAATGACTGCATTTGCCAAAGGCAAAGATCTGCTTACTGTTATTTCTAGAAATAGTATACTTTACTAAACAGCCAGTCTTGTGTAAGAAAAAAATCGCAGCATCAAACATACACTAACCTTTTATGCTGCTGCTAAGTGGTTTGTGAAATCTGGTTTTGTGATTACATTCAAGACGTTTTGTTGCAGTCATTATTAGCCGAGTATCCTACAGAGGGGCAGAAAGCATCTCTAAAGTATTCACAATACACTTGAAATGCTACACTGTAAATCATGGTTCCAAGCGTCACAGAAGTCCACAGACCATAAGCAGATAAATAAGGAAAATCAAGCAAAAACAAGGCTTTGTTTTCTTTGCTCAGAATGTCTGAAGGTGGCCAAAGTAGACAATAAAAATAACCTACATATTCAGATTCCTATAGCAGTATGTCTTTAATAAAACTGCACCTCTAAACTCTTATGTATTAACAGAAATAGCACTCTAATAACATAATAACACAGTTGCATGCTACGATACCAACAATAATGCTTTAGAAAGAAAAATATCACTCACTGAAGTTTTCAACAGGTGTCATAAAAAAGAGACTTGATCCTGCAGTTACACCAATCAGTGATACCCTATATAGATCATATACTACTATTTCTGATGGCTTTTATGTGGAAACAATAGGCACTATTCATATAGAATCACAAACCATTGCTACAACACTAAGTACTACATTTTCAAACTGTCAATCATCTATACAAAGAGTTGGAAAATTTCAACCAAAATATTATGCTCCAACTCGCCTCCAGTACTTACCATTCTGCTTTACTTTTCTGAAGAGTTCCACTTCTATTAAAAAATAGCCCAGAACTACAGACACTGGTCCCTTACAATCATGTACCTTGAACCGGAAACTCTTCATGTCTTCACAATTTCTCCTTAGTGATGCAAGAGAATGACTAAGTCAGAATCACTTCGTGAGTAGTTTTCAGCACAGTGGGTTGTTCACACTCAGCAACATGCTCTTCTCTCATTTTCCTTTTTTGTAATAATTGCCCTGGTCAGTACACATCTGGTTTTTAAACATGTGGTCTCTGGCCACAAAGGCAAGAGGTCACTTTGTCCATATCTGGAAGGCTAACATAAAGTGGCTGTTGCAACCCCAGCTACTGCTCTTCCAACATATGAATGCTCATGAGATAGCACACGCGTGTGCTCACCAGTCAGGCTTGGGAAAGCCTGTGCCTGTGGCATCAATAGGTAAGGGGCACCAGCCTTCACGTCAAAACTCTGCCCAGAAGTTACTTCCTGCTACTGCAAAGCTGTTTTGTGTTACTAAACCAAGAACAAGCACAGGGAAGGCAAGAGGGTCAGGTTCCTAAGATCCACTGGGACTTGATGGCAGCCCTCTGCTTGGAAATGCCCCCTATGATCTCACAAGGCCAGGGAAAGGGCCAAAAACATATTTGGAAATGGGTGTTGCACTTCACTTCTGATGTGTGTATGTTTTACCTGTAGTTAAATGTCATTATAGAAAGGCACACACTATGACAGACAAGCACATTTCAAAATCATGGAGAAATAGAAGAGGCAGCTCCTCCCACCCCATAACCCTTTATTTGCAGTTAAAAGTTCATGTCCAGTAGAATAAAAATTAACCTCTATGTCAGGACTGAAACGATACATATTACATTTCCTCAGCCTCAGAAGCCTCTTACTGCTTTCTTGACCTCTGTTTATATGGTTAAACCAAACAATAAAACCCCCAACCTTTTAGCCAAGTACCGTAACAAAGAGAGAGGACAGCTAAAGCAACAGCTGCTCCGAGTTGAATCAGAGTTTGCCTAATGTGTTTTCCTCTCAAAAACCTGAACGCCTGCAACAACAAAAATAAAGCAACTTACTGTAGATTCCCCAAGAGGTGAACAGAAGTCCAAGCAGGAGCTCTGATGAGGAATGCGAGCTAATTTACACTGGTCAGTTTCTGAGCTACCTTCACTTTTTTCGTCTCACAAGAAGGTGAAGCCTTAAAAGCAGAGCTCACCACAGGAGTGGCAATAAGCTTTCTAAGTAATCCCTGGTGCCCAGACTTATGTAGGTGATAAATTATTTGAAGTGCTGCTGGGTTGTAAGTGGATGTCACCTTGCCATCCTTTCCCACTTGGGCTGGCAAATCTCAATAGCAGAACACCTGAAACCCCTTTTCTACAGGGTCTAGCGACTCCTACGTACCACAGCCTCATGAAAGTAATGATATCCTTTCACTGAAAGTGACGAGGAGAGAAGGAAGCGTAAGTGCATTTCAGAGAAGACCCGTGCTAAACAAGAGCAGGGAGCTGAACACCAAACAAACTGTATTTGGTGGGAGGCAAAAAGAACAAAATAAAACAAAACATGCACAGTATATTTGAATATTCTTTAGTTTGCCACTCTGTCTTCAAAGTAGTGAGTATATTTCAAGGAGATTGATGCCCCGAAATAAGTTTTAAAAAACCCTTTCACCTTTTTGAACAAAATTTCAAATGGACTGCTATTACCATCCTCTATGAGCAATTCAAAATAGAAGTAACTCCCCAAAAGTCAAACAAATTCTTAGAGAAATAATTCAAAATATGGTAGCCAGTGAGACCAAGATATCCCAAATTAACACATTTCTAAGAGAAACAGCAGGACTCTTTCTGAAATGAAGATGAAATCCAGCATGTGGACCATGTACTACTGGTACTACATAGTTATGATCATTCAGAGAAACAAAGCAACACCTCTTCCCACTATTGTTATAGGGGTTTTTGTAAAAACTCAGCAAATCAATTCCAGAAAATCTAGTACTGTGAACTGTCATGCAGTTAATCTAGGTAGAGTCAAACTACACCAGACTGGTGAGCATGGAAAAGCATTCATTTATGTATTGAACTGATGAATTGTCTGTGTAAGAGATGACTCTCTAAGACCTTGCAGTTATCATTTAGGTAAGCGGCATAACACAAGCAGCAACTGGTCATCTGGACTTGATGATCTTAAGGGTCTTATCCAACCTGAATGATTCCATGATTATATTCTATTCTCTTTCTTCATTTTGTCATTTTAAACTTGTGCCTTGACAGTCTTTCACTGTGGGCATTTTATCTGCCAACCACTAGCAATCA
Source organism: Loriculus beryllinus (assembly GCA_039877255.1). Lineage (NCBI taxonomy): Eukaryota > Metazoa > Chordata > Aves > Psittaciformes > Psittacidae > Loriculus > Loriculus beryllinus. The sequence continues at coordinate 10,387 of JBCJKH010041841.1, read as the reverse complement.
TAACCCTTTCGGAACCAGATTAACAAAAGGTTGTTTATTAACAGAGAACAAATAGCCATGGAAAAGGTATCTCACAGTCAGGCATCTCACTTTTCACCTTCTTTAACCAAAACTGAATTTGAGCCACAGAGGTAAAAGTCTGAGATGGAGGTAAAAGTTTCCATTGAGCTAATCTATCAGAAACCTAACTGCAAAGAATCTGACATAACATCTCGTATGTCCAGAGGCTTTAAGTGAATCAAGCAAGCCCAGGACACTGACAGATTCTGAAGGAAATGTTTTAGGCAACTGAGGTGCAGGTTTTCAGCATTCAAATCACCACTGAACACCCAAAAATGTCAGCAGAATTTTCTTAGTATTTAAGTTTAACAAGTGTGTTCCCAAAGTAAGCCTGACATGTGAGGTAATATAATGTGCAGTGATTAGCTGGGACAATCTCCAGAAAATGCCTATTCTGCCTGAGTGTTTACATCATTTCCACTATAACTTTCCATACATCACCAGTTAAACTAGTTACATACTAGGTTAGACTATACCAACTAGGAGGTAAGCAGCATACTTTCCCCACTTTATTCTCATAGTACCATTAAATCACTTTGAATATTCACTTCTACTTAATCATTAGGATGAGCTTTTACTCAAAAGCATATGCATACTTTTGATTACACTGCAGTGTAACCTTATCTCATTCTAAACTATTCTACTTTGGCTGTGACCAAGTCAACATCTAAGCATTATGTATAAATATACAAAATCCATAAAATTTGCTCACATCCAAGATATGAAAGACAGGCCACTGTGTATTTGGGATGGTTTACAAGCTTAAGATAGTTGGAGGCTATACTAACTTAGTGCAATTTCTCTCAGTTTGCAATGATGAAGATGATGTTGGCCACATCTGAACAAAAGCTGGCTGTTGGGAAAGAGAGCAAATACAGAAATAATACTCAAGGAACATTATACACTCATATCAGGGGATGCATGATGTTCACACAAGAACATATGGGTATTAGCCTGGCTACGAATAAATTTAGACTAGAAATTAGAAAAAAATTTATAACCAGTTGATTAATGAGGTTCTGGAAGAGCTTTCCATAGGAAATACACAAGGCAGTAAATGTACATACATTTAGGATGGAGTCAAAATAAATTTTGGATGGGATTTTATGATACGGATGTTTGCAGGAAGAGAGGATTGTGCTCAGTAACCCAGAAAATCAAGTCCCACCCTATACTCCCAAAGACAACCTCAAGGAACCAAGCAATGCCAACTCATGATTTTGCCATGAGCATGGAATTTTTCTTCTTTAAGCCCCCATTACTGAGGCTGATGGGGAAGTCTGTTTTAAATTTGAAGAGTGAATAAATAAAGTGTTAGCTTGGGGTTCGAGGAAAAGTGCTTTTAAAATATGATCTCTGCAAGCTCAAAAACCAGAAGGCAAATAAAAAGAACAAAACATCTGTTACTTCTTAAAATCTTATGGTTTCTAAGCCACTTGGGGCAGGGGGAGGCTGATTCATGATTTCTGAATGCTTAGGTTGACAATTCAAAGAAGTGAAGTGTGAAGGAGTCCAAAACTTAGCACACAAAAGCACTAAGATGCCTAAAAATGGAAGAGTCTAGATGCCTAATTTAAACATTCAACTTTCAAATGAGACTTCTTGAACTCCACTGCTGCCTGCTGCTGCCTTTGAGCAGGAAGCTGCTCCGAGCTTTCACCACAGCCCTCTCTGGTTGCTCAAGAGCACTCCTGCAGCCTTGTTGCCCTGGCCACAATGTTTTTTGTTTTTCAGCTGGTTTGAAATGTGCTCCCTTGGTTTTGTCCTGATTCATTGCCAGCCGCAGTTCCTCCTCCTCTAGAAGCCCATCATTTCTAAGCAAAAGTCAATGGACCTATTAAGAAAAACCTTTAAAAATGATGCTGATATATGAGGCAAACCATGGACTTGATCCTGTTACTAACAGACTTGTAAACTGCAGCTCATTTTAAAAGCTCCAGCACTCCTCAGGTTTAGGATTGCTTCTTCATCTCAGTTTTTAAAAGACAACCTACCTCTCAAATGTTTACTCACATTGTTTCTGCATATCTGCACTCAAACAATACCAATAAACTGCAGTAATATTAAAAATAATTACTTGTTACAATTATAAAATTAATTTCTATTATTGCCAGCAGGCTCCTGAAAGCAACTGGTTCAACCTTCACGGCAGGATCAAACACAAGTATTTGGTAGAGGTAGTGGGGACAACTGAGAGTCCTCATTTGCTTTTCAAGAGTCTCAAGCACAGATGGTGGGTCACTGAAGAACTCCTTTCCCCCATATGCTGTTCTGCCTGCAGTACTTCCACAGCTGCTGTGGCTCCCTGGTCTCATCCCTTCACATTTTCCTGGTATTTTTTCAGCTTTAACTGCTCTGACACTTTACATCATCTGCCCCCTTTGACATGACACATCAAAGAAGCAGGGATCTCTTTCTAGGGTACAACATCAGGACACAGTTGGACATTGCCATCACCTTGACAGCCTGAACAAAGGACACTCTACTACACTAGCAGCAGCAAGCCCTACATTATCTACTGATCCAAAGTGCTTTAACAGCTGACAAGATTCCTAATGGGAAGATCAAACTTCCAAACCTTTCTCTCCTGTGACAAACAATGAAATTATGGGGTGAATTTCATGCAAATACAGGTGTCACACTGTAGGGTTTGCAGTCAACTCATATTTGGTAAGTTTGGAGGCACTTTGGAGTCATATGTGCGTAACTGTGTAAGCAAGCAGTCCAAAGAGAATGGCTGTCTAAATAAGAAAAGCAGGTCAGGTACTGACACCAAGCATAGGAACACATTTTTATGTACTCCAAAGAGAAAATTCAGGTAACATATTACAGGTAGCTTTGATAAACAGAGGGAATTAGAAAATACCTTTAAGAAATGGGCTACATACAAGGTAACACTTCAATGTGTCCATAGTGAAATAAACAGCTCTTGTTCTATGCTTCTTTTTTTAAAGCTGCCAAATCATACCTGAACTCTTCCACCTTTTCCCTATCTTATGCTAATAGGCAACATGTGTAAGGAGGTAATGAATATCAACCTCTAAACCCCTTCACAAATACATTCCACTTGGGCACAAGCCTGGGCTTTGGTCTTCTTCATACCAGCGCTAAGTACACTTTATATCAAGTTTAGTGAGAAAATACATCCATAACCTCTGGAGCAGGGAGGTGAGCTCATGACTGCAGCTGAAGCATTTTCATCAGCAAAGCACAGAGCCAAGCCCCCTAACCTTGCCCTCCTGGAGGCCACAAAACCACAGATGAGCATCTACAAATCTGTTGGCTCGTTCTGCTGGCTGATTGCAGCATCCCCAGTCAGCGCAAGAAATGACACTTCACTAAAGCACCCTGCTCTTGCTGGTCAACATTTCACATGGCTAACTCCTGAATATTTATCCCTCTCCAGGTGCCTATTCCCCAGCAGGGCAAGCCCAAAGCTTCTCAATGAGTCTGTAATGCAAAGTTATTACCTAGAGAACCAGTAATGAACAGTGTCATGTCCGTGAACAGAAAGATTTACACATTTATGTTCACCTTTCAGCTCCCCTCTGTATTTTAGATCATTATAGAAACAGAAAACAAGACTATTTTTCAAATTCTTGTTAGTTGGTGTTTGCTGCTCACTACTTGTGCATTAGCAAAAGGTGCCCATTAGGAACAATCTGAGCCATCTGTTTCCCTCAAGCACTGTGACTGCTATAGCAGAATTGCTGATTTGGACCTTGGAAGCAGTTTCTGACCTTGAATTTGCATGAAAAGGTTAAATATTTTAGTAGTAACACAACAGTGTTCTATGAGTAATTGTTTTCTATTATCTCAAGGGCCATGATTTTGCTTATAATTACTCAGAAATAACTTTTTCATAACATAAACTCTTACTTGAGCACATCTCTCCAGCTGCATTAGCCTCATGTGCCTACAATCCAGAAGATGAGAATTTTCAAATCGCTTTCTGTATATTTTTAAACATTGTTTCTGAATGCACAGTTGAAAGAACTTTACACAAGCAGAACCCTGTCTGTCCTCCTTCCGATCCAAACAGCAAACTGCAATACAGCTAGCAGATGAAATATCTTCTAACATCTTCAAGAAGTCCTTAATCTATAATTAATGTCAACAACCGTTAAAGTCTGTAATTCTTGCATCTCACATTCATATTTTAAAGGTACAGTAGTTCTGAGATGCTGGGTATGGAGATGGTTTAAAAATTCATGAAATAGCATTATAGTTAACAGATAGCAATATAATAGCATTGGTTTTTGTAAGCTAGGAACTCATTTTTTCTCTAAAATTAGGAAAAAATTCTTAAGCATTGCTTGCTAAAATTACAATATTTAACCTTTGAGTTTTACTTCTCTGCTAATCTGTGATTGTAATAGTTTGCCTGCTAGTGTTCCTCAACCCACCACAGGCACTGGATGATGCTGTGAATTAATCTTTCTCCATCAAACCTAATATCCAGTCACACACTGATGCACCATGAATTTTAAATGCATGCTATGACTTTCCGAGTCATGCCCACTCACTTTAAAAGGATGCAGTCACATTTAAAAGCAATCAGTTTAGTGCATTTCAATAAATATTCAACTCATCACTGGCCACTCTTTCCAGCAATGGCAAGTAGAACCTGCAGCTCACAAAAATGTTGCTTTGGTTATGAAACCATCACTTTTTCTCCACCTCATCAACTTTCTCTTGATCTCTGCTCAGAATAATGTTGTATACGTAAAATGTCTGCAACTCAAAGTTCTTCAATAAAATAATCTTTCTGTCCCTATCTGAATCTGTCTACTTCTAATGAAGGCACTTAGATATACTCACAATGCTTGCAGGACTCAAAGTTCTTACAAGAATATCCTATCACTGAACACAGATCTCTCTTGCCATCAGTTAAGAGAAGGCAGACATTTCAACTCTGCTATGGACAGGGACACAAGAGTTCTGCTGTGGAGAGGAATACTCAAATCTCAGTAAAATACAGCTTCCGCAGTGAGGTAAGACACACAAAAGGAAAGCACTATATTCCAACAGAAGAGATATCAACATTTAAGCATTTGCTGTTGAACCATCAGAACTCAAAAAATCAACTGGATAAGGCCAGCAGCAGGAAGAATTTTTAGTCTTTACAATACTTTATCAACAAAAATCTGGAAATGGCAACTCTAGGTAGCCACTTCAACTCAGGGGAACTGGGGACAGATGAAAAGGGTCATAGAATCATGGAACAGTTAGGGTTGGAAAAGACCTTAAGATCATCTAGTTCCAACCCTTGTCATAAGCAGGGACACCTCACACTAAACCATGCCATCCAAGGCTTTGTCCAACCTGGCCTTGAACACCACCAAGGATGGAGCATTCACAACCTCCTTGGGCAAAAAAGTGGTCAAGTGTTAGCTTTTCAGTTTGAATGCAATGATGCTTGCAAGCAAAAGCATAACTGGCAGGTATGCAAGCCATAAAGCCTCCAAATGCTCCTACATTTATTTGGATAACTTAAAATATTTTAAGTAGAGAGCACCTGAAAAACATGCCATGTGCCATAGAAGTAGGTAGTGCCATCTACAACTGTGTTTGCCAGGCTATTTCCATTGATAAACACAGTTTTCAGTAACTTAAATTTTTGGTAGGTCATCTTCAACACTAAGTGGATTTTCTTAGGAAAGTTTCAACCCCAGCAGTTCAGGCAAACTACTATAAATGAGAAAAGGGAAAAGTCTACCTTTTCCTCATCTGAATTAGTCTTGTAAGTATTCCTTTGCAGAGGTTCAGTTGGTATCATGCTTCTAAGAAAGGGCTTAAAATCTGAACAAGAAATAGCCTTGAACCATGCCAGGAAGAAGCATACTGTTTTAGAAAGTCTAACTAATGCCATAATACACCTGTATCAGAACTTGAATAAGGCTGCAGCCTAGGTCCTACAATGTGCTTATGTTTGAAAGCTCAAGTTAACAACAGGATTATTCTTGTAGACTTTTTCATTCACCTACTTCAGATTTACTTTTTAAAACATCACCTTTGTGAAAGGTCCATCCCATGCTTCACAATAAAAGAAGTGACACAAACATACACCCGTGTCCTCCCACCAGAAAAACATCCAAAAGATAGTGAACAGAGTGAAAATTATTATCATATGATCACTTTCCCTTTGATTCCAACATTGTCTTCCAGAAGGACTTAACGATTTCAGCTTCTTAGAGTCTGAAACTGATGTAGGATTTAGGTTTATGGCCATGGAAACTACTGCAGCATCAGATGCTTTGGCAGTAGAAAAAAGAAGGAACTGAAATTATTCTGAAGTTGTCATTTGCATATGCCCAGAGAAGCATGCAAAATCAAACTGAGGTATTGTTCAAAGTCCCTCAGAAGATCCCCACATTTCAAGCTTCCTCCCTCCCCGCAATGACACTGCTGTGTTCCATTAAACCTCATCTCAACCACAGAGAAGCTTGCATTAGTAATCCCCAGCAGGGACTACAGTCTGTTGGCGTATTGTCTCTTGAGCGCCCAGGAGAACTGTACAGGGATGCCCAACACCTGAACAGCTCCTCAGTTATGACAACTGAAGATCTTTGTGGTAGACAGTCACCCTGAAATTGCTCCTAAAATCAGAAAAAGATGAGATTTGAAAACTTCCTTATACAATCTGAACTCAGAGAGTGTAGTGACCATCATTTCTTTAGCAATATGAGAAAAGAAGACCAAAATTAACCTTAGCCGTGCTGCAGATCAGACCAGGATGTTTTCCATTTGTATCCCCCAAGCCCTGCCAGCTCTTAGGCTAGTCTGAAGTCCTGAGGTTCGCTGACCCTGGGGACAACACATTTTATAAAAAATGCCTTCCCTGGGTTCATCTTCATTCAAATCTTCTGCTCCTGGACAGCAAGAATATTAATTAAAATGTTCTTTTCCTGACAGACTACATCCTGCCCTCAACTTGTAGAAATGCTAATGTTCTTCAGACAGGATTAAATCATCTAGTCGTTTCTTCCGAGTAAACTGATCAAGGTAGTGTCTGCCTGCTGTTTAACCAAGATGAAACAATCTGTCACGAGGGAAAAGCTCCTCTCCCTTTGGCAAGATGGCATTCAAATCTGAAGGTGAAACCTTTTCCTGTGCTGAAACAGATCTCAAGCATTGGCACTTGACAAATGTACTCCCATCAGAGGAAACAAAAAGCATTACTGACTGCATGCAGTTCATTCCTAGTACTTCTCTGAGAGCAAGCAATGATCATAACTTTGCACACTCAAAAAACGGGATCCCAGCAGTGGCCTGTGGGGAAAAAACATGGCACACGCTACTTGGCAGAACCAAAGCAAAGCAAAAAAGGTAGAGGTTCTGCAATGGGCCTCAAAGTTTGCTCTGTTCTTACAGCCGTGCTGGCGGCAGCATCTCTGAGGAACAGCTGTATTTGTGGCAACTATTATCACTGGCTTCTGCTCCAGACTGCCTCCATGCACGGTGCCCATCCATGGTGTGCCCAACTGAGTTTGCTGGATGTAACAAACAAGCTTTCTTGAAATCAGTTGCTCTTTTAAACATGTTATACTGATTTCTTTCTTGGGAAAGAACCCTGCTGCCTTGTGGTGGGGTGACACCATCCGGTAGGTAAACCCCAACCTGGTCACTCTCACCTGAAGAAAGGAAGAGATTTGTTCATTTCTTTCTTAAGCTAGTACTTGGAGTTAAAGATATAAAGTGGAAACATGCAGAGATGTAAGACTGGTTTATGTATTAAACTCCCCCTGCTTTTGAAGCAAAGAACAATCTCCAGAAGTCTGCAGTATCTTGCATTTGCTGGATACACAGATCCGTATTTCTCTTACATCAAAACTTCTAAGAATAAGCAAGGTACAAGCCTGTTCAGTCTCACACTCATAGCACAAAAGCTGCAGTTGGCCTCCTGCAGCTTTTAACACACCAGCAAAACCATGGTTTCCCTTCTTTTCTGCACGGCTGTAGTTTGGGCTGTGGCTCCTTCACTGGAAGAGATGCTTTCCAAGCAGCATTCTCCGTGTTGCCATGTGGAGCTTTTCTTCTGCAATCTCAATGTGCCCAGCACCCTCCCCTGCCTTATACTGTATGACTTTCTGACCTGGTTTCTCTCAAACTGCATTTTAGGCAAGTTCATCAGTCTGAAGGGACACTCTTGTGGAGCCCAGAAAAACAAGCATTCACTTATACTTCAGCTGTGTTTGAAGCACTGCTTCCAAAGTACAGCATCATGTTTACCACACAAAACAAACTGCATATTCAACTATGAAAATGTATGACATTACATGCTACTTCACAAAAGTACATAAATATTTTGCTGTGAAGACCGTACTCATAATGGATTCACAAGACATTTTTCCTCCTTTCCCCACTGCTCAAAAAAAAAAAAAAAAGGAAGAAAAAAAAAAAGGGAAGAAAAAAATCTGCAAAACCTTCATCAACACAAATTCTGTTGATAGGGACTGTAAATTGCTAAATAATCTGAGGACTGCATCTTCTTTCCCTATTGTATGGCAACGACACACAGCATGGTATCTGCTTGTACTTTAATTCATCAAGAAAGCTACCACGCAGGAGAAACAACTTTCCCATGTTGAACAGCTTGGTCATCCATATTCTACAGTTACAGGAGGAGGGAAACTGGCAAAGAGCCACATTTATGATTCTTTGGGCACTGAGCCCTGAAGTGTTCACTAGTGAGCTTTGTGGTGTTCAGAACTGCCACCAAGGAAGCACTTACAGGTTTATTTTCCTTTCCATTTCAGGCAATCCCATGCCAAGAACAGAATGAGGCACAAGAAGAAACATCTTATATGCATCTTTATCAATCTCCCATGAATCTTTCTAATGATAAATTTAATATAATGAATGAGATTTACTTCTTAATCCTCACTTGGCTGTCAAGAGAAAAAAACTTCCTGTTACTGTCAAATACCTCACTAAGATGTATGAAGGTCACTCAGGTAGGGTGCAAAGAAGCTAATATGCCATGTTATACAAGCAGAAATGAAGAAGACTGATTGGGAACACTTCCGAGCCTGGATTGTGCTAGACTTTCCTCCCTATAAAAGTACTCAGGACTCTGTATGGCAAAGATGCATAAATATTTAACATAAATTTTGTGAACAGCACATCAGGAGCACTGAAATCTCACCTTCCTTTTTGCTCTGAAAAAAAGGAAAGAAGTAACATGATCCAGAAGGTCACCTGAGTTCATTTCCTTGTAATCTATGCCTTTATAAAGAGAATCAAATACAAAATTCAGAGTTCAGACATACCCAGTATAACCATTTCTTTCTCCATGCTGTTTGAAAAAAGCTCCCCAAAATGCACTATTCATTTTAGGACTGTAAAGCGTTGCCAACACCCCTGCTGCCGGCACCCTGGTTCTCCCCTTTCTGTCTCACCACCTGATCTCACTACAGCTCATTAGAGAACCTTCCTCCAGATTCCCTGGTGGAGGTTGGGAAGAGAGACACAAACACAAGGAAATTCTCCTTTATTATGGCTTAATTATGCTTAAGATTGTTTGGGGGGTTGTTTTGAAACCGACACAATAAAAATCAGATTAAAGTAAGAGTGAAGGGCTAATTTAAAGAGAGAATTTTGGGGAAATGTAATGCATACTTTTCACAATTTAAAGCAGACAAGACTTTCTCAGGAAAGCTCCAGGGATAAAAAGGAAAGTGAATGCCGTACACCTGTAGCAAATTTTTTCCTTCTGTGTGCTTTGATCAGTCTGCCAGCCTTCCTTGCTGCCCAGCAACTACCACTTTTTCTCCTTTTTCAAGCAATCAGGGGACAGCTGCCAAGCCCCAGTTCCCCTTCCTCAGTCAAGGGCAGGCACTGCCATTCTCTGGGCACATCTGCTCTCTGAAGGGACAAAACGACAAACACACCAGCTTTGCACCCACTTGTTTTCTTTTTCTGCTAGGTTCCGCACTATTCTTTCAGAAGTGGGAAATCAGCATTTTCCACTGCTCCTCAACACCTTCAGCTCTTCTGAAATAGCCGAGACAAAACACACAGTCTTCCACCCCAGCTGAAAGCTTTGCATCCCCCTTTGGTAAACTGTACCAAGGCCAAATCTGAAGTACTGCATCCAGTTGTGGGCTCCTCAGTACAAGAAAAACAAGGAGGTACTGGAGAGGCCCAGCAGAGAGCCACAAAGGTGATCAGGGGTTTGGAGCATCTCTCTTAGAAGGAGAGATGCAGGAGCTGGGACTGTTTAGACTGAAGAAGAAAAGACTGAGAGAGGATCTCATTAATGCGTATCAGTATCTCAAAGGCTGGTGCCAGACTCTTCGGTGGTGCCTAGCAACAGGATGAGGAG
>JBCJKH010041838.1:0-34622 GCA_039877255.1 Loriculus beryllinus | reverse complement strand
GGGTTTGTTTTCTATGCAATTTCCTGTACATTTGCATGTGAGTATTTCCCCCATTGCTCTGTGAAAGTCTTTGACTTAATGGTTGTAGAGGTAGAAGAGCCAGGACACCTACATTCAATTCCCCAGTATGGAAGGGATTCACTTTGTGCTGATGACTGTTTATCTTCCTGTGCCTCTGATGTTTTTAATAGGTACAGTAATGACCAACCCTGCCTAAACAAGCCTGCGGTATGGCTCATCAGATGAGGATATTGTGTTAAAATCCTTGAATTAATGCTAAGTGTGGTTATTATTTTGCAAGATGGGTAGCCCGCAAAATGCCACTTTGCTATTTCTAGTGACTGGCATTTGTTTAGCAACATAGAGCACAATTTAGAGGAGGCTTTCCAATTCCTACTGGATGGGATCAATTTGACAGAAGCATCAGTATCAGGAGATCCTCTGCTAGGAAAAGAACTATCGCTCTCCACTGTCTGCCATTTACAGGAAGGATTGGTGCCAGCAATTTGACTTTCATCAGCAATAAAACAGAGAAGGAAAAAAAAAATTAAATAAATTAAGAGTCACAAACGATTCTATAATGTCCTTGAAATCAAATTAAAAATAGCCATCACTGCCAAAACTCAGAAGAGGACTCACAGGCTTTTTACAGTGCCTACTACAATGTGGATTTATGATTGCCGGAATACTGCTTACTGTATAACAAGTGTAGTATTAAGTGCCATATTGGACTACCATATGGCTACTAACCTCAGAGGTTGGTAGCAACTATCAGTGTAGAAATTAGTGTGCAGAATGAGCCTGAGGATAAAACCAGTTATCACTCAAGCATGCTATATAATTGGCTGTAGCAAGAAACTAAAAAATGTCTCAGAAACCAGATGGATTTGAAATGTTCCATTATTCATAAACACTTTTTTTTCTCTTTTTTTTCTTTTCTGCAGCAATACTTGCTCCTTTCCCAAATATTCTGTTGTTACAAAGAATAATTACCATGCAGAAGCAAAAAGTGAACAGGATAAAAGTCCTTGCTGCTGGAGGGGTGGCCTTTGTCTGTGTTTTGGCCTGGCAGCCCACCCCCATGCCTGCAGCACCCGGCTCAGGGGCAGTCAATTTGTGACAATTCCTTCAGGGACTTTTGCTGTTCTCTTCCTGTGGAGAGTGACAACAGTAAGGGAAGGAGGGTGGTGGTGTGAGTGTGTGTGGTGATGTTATTAGCAGCCCTTCACAGCTGTGGAAACTCATCCTTTACGCAGTGTTCCCCTCCTTTTTGATCACTCAAATGACAACCATTGTAATCTTTCTGACAGGAACTGCCTCCCTGGAGGACACAACGTCCCCCCCCTTCCAGCACACACACTCTCTTCCTCTCCCTCATTTTCGTCCCGCTCCTCCCACCGCATGCCTTTTCCCACTCTTTCCCCAGCTGGACCCAGAGGTGAAGCAGGAAAAGAGATACTTTTATTTTTGTGCACAAGAAAGGGTAGTGATCTTTGCATGTAATAACAAGTGGAAGCAGAAAGCAGAACTAGAATATGCCTGAGAGTGACACTGCAAAAGCCACCTAAACTGTGCTCAGGGCCGGAGGGTCTCTATGTAGGGTGAAGAGCAATCCCTCCCTGTCTTGCCACATAACCAGCCTTTTGCAAATGGCTTTTCCCCATCAGAAACAAGAAGATGACAATCCTGCTCTTATTTGTATGGAATACAGGGCCCATAGGGACCTCTTGTTCCCATCACCCAGTTATTCTTCAGTGTTTTATTGATTTAATTCAGATAATCCAGCTATGCTCAGAAAGCCAATTCCAGATGAAGTAAGCCAACACATAGTTTCATCTAACAAAGCAGGCTCAGTGTAGTACAAAAAGTTATCTTTTGGCATTTCTCTGAGCTGTATGTTAAGATCAAAGACTGAAAATAGGGATACGTTTAGGATTTGATTTATGGCACACATAGGTTTGTGGTAGGGAGGAAAATAAGGATTGTTGAAGGATTTCAAATTTATTTCTATTGGATACTCAGTAAACCCAAAAGGTTGAATGTTTTCCATAGTTGGGTTTGGTAGGGTTTTTTGTTGTTGTTGTATGCGAAAATACACTCTGGTGCAAATGAAAACCACTGAGAAACTGAAAGTATGTTCTTACTTTTTCAGATCTGAAAATTGTTCAATGAAAGGTATGACATAAAATGCAAAAAAGTCTCAAAATCAACTCCTTTCAAATAAATCCCTAACTTCCGAATAGTCAATCTGAAAGAATGCTAAAAGAGAATGCCGCAACACTGTTAGAGCTTTCACCCAAATCATAACTTCAGCAATATCATTTCCTCTTCCAAAAGCATTCAATTCTAATAAAACTGCAAATACCCATATATCTTTTTCAACCTATTAAGGAAAGAAGGAGGGAAACCCACCTTATCCAGTGGTTTGTGTTTATTGGTCAATGAACTGATGGAGCACTGGTATGACTGCTGGAGTAAAATGCAGTTACAAAGGGTTGACTCTACTCACTTGACCCACTGTAGGTTGTGTTATATGCATCAATACTGAAACATATTTTGGACTGAAAGTACTGATAAATTTGTGGCTACGTAAAATAGAGTATCAGCAAGGGCTGACCAGGCTTGAGAGAAAGGACAGAAAACCTGCTCTAGGAAGGTGACAATTGTAGGTGTGACAGCTGAGATGCCTTCAGATATGTACACTGACCAAGAACAATGAATGACTGAAGTTTTTTCATAAAACTCATCTCTGGAGGTACAATACCTCCATCAGAGGCAAAATTATGCTCACATCCAAAGCATGGATGTTTCTTTTGGCTCTATACTGGATTTATTCCCTAGTAAATAAGTTATTTTATTTACTTACCTAACCAACAGTTTACAATAACTCATCCAAAATGACCAATTGTCTTGCATATCCTACTCATCCATTGCTTTTTATTACTAAAACTTGGTTATGATTTAGACTCATTGTTCATTATAAGATCCAGGATAAAATATTGAGGGAGATTAACTAGGGGTTTGGAAGATGAGTGAATGGATGATAAACAATAAGTTTATCCTAATCTGGAGGTGAGAGGATGACTGTGCTGAATGAGTTTTGCTATTACAAAGCTGCAGGATGTCATGGGGCTGTGAAAGTTTACTTCATTCAGTTGTTTTGTCTGTTCATTGTCATTAAATATGTTTAGCCCAATAATGCATTAAAAAACCCAGCTAGGAAGCAGCTTATAGTGTTAGGCACTGTACAACAAAAGCAGTATCTATCCATCTATTAAATCTGTAGATAGTATTTTAGACTGAAGTTATGGTGTTGCACATACAGGACATTTATTTTATGCATTGCCAGCAATACCACTGTAGCGTAAAACACTTATTTTATGGTGTACTGGGTTTGGTGGAAAGTTACATGAATCTACTAATTCCAGGTCAGCAAGAGAGTTTAAAAGCTTCCATGATCAGCCTGTATCTGATGTGAAATATGCTTTTATCAAGACAAGCTATCTAGAAAACTTAGAAAGAAACTTGACAAGGAAGCATCAAAAATTGCTGGGCAAAAGGGTGGGTTGGAATAAAACACCTCTAATGGTGTCCTAGTCATAGAATGGTTTTCAAGTGTAAAAGTGGCTCTGGCTCTTGTATGGAAGGAACTATCTTGCTTTCAAAGGTAGCACTAAAGAAAGGTATTATCATATTAGACTATTTCCTTCTACACTTCTTTCACCATTCACCCCTTTAAATTATTTTGCTTCCCTAAGCTACCATGGGATACTATTAGCAGAAGTTTCCAAAAGAAGCAGCAGAGCACAGGAATATCATTGAGAGTAGCAGATTCTGGTCAGTCCATTGATTATCAAATATTAGCTCTATGAAAAAAGACGACGTGATAATTGGCTATTAAAACAAAAGTGTAATTTTTTTGTTTACTTCTGAATGCTAAATCTAATGAGATTTAATCTGGTCCAACCTGCTGATGTTTAAAGAATGAGAATAAAGAGGGAAATATAAGTAGGCAGGGATCTTTATCTCTGGGTGTGATGTAGAGTGCCAATAACCGTAACAAATGTCTGAATCTGGCATCCCAAAATATGAATGTGTTCAAGGGAAAATGAGCCAAGCGAACCTCTGCGGTGCGTGAAGGTGAAGGAGATGCCTAGGAGGTGAGGGCGAACAGATGGGAGCGAGACTGCTTAGAGTTTAAGCAATAACTCTATTGTTTAGATCTACTTCTTTGCTCTTTCCTGGCTCTCCTGGAGCCCTTGCTCACACGGTAGCACCGGCTGGTCTGTCATCTGAAATGTCATGGCTGCTGGCAAAGCCTGCCCGCACTACCATGAGTGTGAAATGTGGGGCAAGTGCACACAGAAGTCTCGGCTGAAAAGCCACTAGCTCTCCAAGTCAACACAGTGTGTGCACAGAGCAGGACCTGGCCACCCCTTCCACCCCTACAAGGAGTGAGGAGCTGTGGTCTGTGGGCCCCTTAGTGAGTGATGCACACTTCAGGTCCACTTTTCCATAATACATGAGCAAAGAAATAAAAATTCCCATTCATGCCTTCATGAAGTGAGAAGGTTAGAAGGGTCAGTCTGAGGTTCTGGCACTGGATAAATACGTTGATATTAATTTCTTGTCATGGTAAGGTTTGGTAGTGGTATTTGGTTTTCTTCTCAACAGATGCTATAGAACTGTGGGGTAAAATATCTCACAGGTTTGAAAATAATACATCAAAACAGGTATATTAAAATGTCTGGTTCAAGACCTCCCAGATAAAAGTGTCTCAAAAATAGTCTTGCATGCTCGATCTCAAGGAAGGGACACATTAACTCCATTTGTTCAAAGGAGATCAAAGAATCATAGGATTCAAATAGATATCCCAAGGGAACATCTCAAACAACTGCTGCCTCATGCCATGATGATTTTCAGGTGTACATGAGTCCTGATGGGTATTTGTGCAACCTGCAATTAAAAACCTGATGTCTGATCAAATCCCTTCTACTAGTCCATATGCACAAATGTTATTCTGTTCTCCCCTCAACCTGGAGTTCACAATCAGTCATGAGAGAAGGTCTCCTATACCTTTGGACGCTTGGCCAGACTGTCCTTTTAACATAATATTAATCAGCTTACAGATTGCTATGGAAAAAGAATAATTTAAAAAGTGGTTTTGTGGCATAAAGGAGAGAAGAAAAAGAAGGGAAAAAGAAAGAAAGGGAAAAAAAAAAAGAATGGCATTCGGAAAAAAAAGGACAACCCTGTCAAAACATGACAGCTGATCCACTGCCTGTTTTATGCTATTCATAGAAAATGCCAAATTCTGCAAATAGTAACCACATGTACATCGGCTTCGCAGACTCAATGTTCTGCTGCAAAATGAGACGTTCTGTATTTTAGTGTGTCATCAAAGGCAGTGAAAATATCACTCCAGCCTCCTAGGCTTAACCCTCTGGTCCCTCAACTGTTAAAAGTTTAATTCAATGGCGGTGGGAGAGAACAGCAACACATCCAGCTTTGTGAGCGGTGTTAACGGAGCTGCCTAATGTATGCCAGTTGCACATAAAGTCAATTAACAAATCTGTTACCGCGCCATTTTTATTCATAGCCATGAGACCATTAAAGCGACAAGACTGCATCTGACGTTTATGATCTTGTTCGCATTGCCAGAGGAAGGGGGGTGGGGGTGGAAACAACTTTGTGGCTCTGTAGCATGAGAGAAATAGCACCATTCAGAGACATAAGGGCTCTTGAACAAATGTCGGAGCTTCTGAAGTCTTTTTCTCATCTCAGTCCTGTCCCTCAACACCACTCCCCCCTCCCCCAGTCTTTCTCCCAGTCCCTCCTCCCCTTACTCCTTTGCTTGTGCCTTTCAGGTTTCATTTCAATGCAGAAAGATTGGCTTTTTAGCTCAAAACTATAACGTAATTGTCCTTTTTGTGGCTGGCTGATATTCCCTTTCACTAACATTTAAAAGAGTACTTGTGCTGAATTGAATATGGGATGGGAACAGCTCCTGGTGCTTCTGTGTGCAATGGGGATGGCTTTGCGAGGCAAGGTTCAGGCTTTGGCTGGCTGTGTACTTCTCCAGGAATGCTTCCAAGATATTCTAAGTGTGAATAAGGTGTCCTGTTCACTCTTCTCCTCAACAGCCTTTGCAATGGTTACAGTAAATCTCTTTCAGCCTGGAGGAGCCAAACCTTGGGGATTACACCATTTCTGCCTTGGATTTTCCAGTATTTTCTACCCTCTGACGGCCTATGTGCTCTTCTTCCATTACTTCTGAATGCCAGAAGTGTGACCAAGATTAAGAGAAATTGTCAGTGGAGCTCTCTAGCATGTTTGTATCCCCGCATAGCTAAACTGTTCCTCAGAATGCCTCAAATATAATCTATATTCCCTGCTAATGGAAGCAAGTTCTGCATATGTCTGAGTTTCACTTTGATCCCTTTTCAGTAAAGAAGATTTAGCAATTCTAAGGACAAATTATTTGGTGGAAAATGCTGAATTCATGAAGTGTCCTTCCTTTAAACTCAGCCTCAATTTAGTAAGGAAGTAGATAAATAGTTAAGTAAGGAAGATAAATAGTTAAGTAAGGAGGCCAACAGGTTTTATGGCTGGGTGAACTGATCATGATACAGAACTGATAAACTCTGGAATTATTTCTAGTGTGCAGACAGGAAGGTTGGAGGCCAGCTGTCTTGAGAATCTCAGATCACAATATTTGTCTACTGCAGAGTGCCAAAATTCAGTGGCTGACATCCTGGCTCCATTAAAGTTGCTGGGTAAAACTCCAGCAGATGTTTTACCATTGACTTTAGTTGGATCTGTTTCACCAAATAACTGCAGGGGTGTATGAGATGGCAGGATTCTCTCCAAGATTGTAGCAGTGGGAGACATCCTTGTGAATGTTTCACAGCATTGGACCTCCGGAGGAATTTGTCTCTTGGGGATGCTTGTTTGGGGAGAGGCAGGAAAGAGTCTTATCAGGGAGGAATATTGCATTTTGGTTTCTGCAAAATGATGATGAATAAAGAAAGTGTGAGGAAAAATCAGTTTCATGCTCAGCTAAGGCAAGTGAGCTGGTATTGCCTAGGTGGAAAATGCTCATACATTACTTTAAATAATTCGCACGTGTGCCAGCAAAGCTTTCCAGTCCGATCAGAGCTGTGTTTAGTTTGAACCTCACTTTCTGTTTCCTTCAGATCAGTGCAACCTGAAGTCACTGATAAAATTCCTCTAAGTCCACAGGCAAAGCAGTAGCAGCCGCAGGAGAATTGATAGCATCTTATTATTAATTTCTATAGGCATCTATAATGCAATAGATGGGAAGACACTTGTGCAAAAGACAGAGGGCCTGCAACTTGTCTCACTCAGAACTTTCACTTAACCCTTTTGAATCACTGCATGGAATGTGCTCCCGTTTAAGAAGAACTGAGCAAAGAAACAGATAAAATATTCACACCTGTGCTCATGCCTGGCTTTTTATTTTCTGCACAAAAAATGTGAAAAAAAAAAAAAAAAGCTGAAATATCAACATAGTCTCGCTGCTCCAGTGCCTACTTCAGAGTGATGTCTTAAGCTATAGAAGTCCCATTGAAGTCATTGGCCACTGATATGGCTAAAACAGCTTATATGAAGTGTTAGCTTGCTTTGTGAGGGTGGTAAAGTGGATACTGAGTACCAGATCTAACACTTCTTTGCTGGTGGAAGCTCTTCCTCTAATGCCATGTGTCAAGATCTTTTCCTAAAGGATAAACCCATTATCTGCAGTGCCAATAGGACAACCCAGCCTTCAGCTGTGCACTACTGCCAGCTAGCTACTGGGCTGTTTTTCTCACCCAGAGAGAGATAAAGTTGACCTTAGTCATACGACTTTAGAAACTTAAACTATGCTATGTTGTGAGTACGTAAATCCCTCTGAAAAGTACTTCTGAGGACCTAGACCTTAGCATTTGTCAAGCTTTTCAGGAATGCCAAATGGAAGAGAATAACAAAATGCCAGTGAAAACTGAGAGAAGCAAGAAGGACCTGTGATTACTCCTGTTTTACCACTGCTGCCATTAGAAGTGGAAATAGCCACAGAGAACACACTAAGAGCATTCCCCCCGTCTTGCAAGAACAGTGCTTCCCTCTGCACCATTCAATACCGCAGCGTCACATTGTGTGGGGAATGGGTGCTCTGAAGATCAGCCTCCAGCATCTGAGAGAGAATAAATCATAGCCCAGCCAGAGTATGGAGCCTATGCCAACATTCCTGCACAGAGCAATGGGCAGCAGGCGAGATCCTGCAGCTGGTGTACGCTGAGTACAGAACACCAAGGCCTTGAACTTTTCCCCCTCCCGGGTCTCTTCCTGCACTCCCCCTCCCTTCTTGCCATCTCTCCCTTGAGCGCCCGGGAGAGGAAGCAAAATTTATACCATTGTGCCCTTAAAATGCTGACTTTCCATGTTTACAGGGATTGTTTACACAGAAAATTAATCAGTTACGGTTTTAAATTTTAATTAAAGAATGCTTTCCACTGTTATTGCAAAACAGACAAAAGCCCATAAAATGTATATTTGACTGCCGTGCTGTGTTGCCTTTGGAGCGGCAAGCAGACTTGAGATCAATCATGCGTGGTGTTTTTTGAACTTTTTTTTTTCTTCCTAAACACAACACTCTTCACACAAGTTACACTATTTCTTTCTTTTTTCTTTTTTTTTTTTTTTTAAATGCCCTTCAAAATAAAAGCCAGACTGCACAACAATATGGAATTCTCCTTCATGCCTTTCTTTTTAAGACCAAAAATGAAAACCTTACTCTCAAGCTGACCGTGGGATATTTTAGCCATTAAAAAACCACAAACAGAATCACAGCTTCCATAGTAAAGGCCTCAGACTTGCTTACTTCAAAGTCAATAACAAAACTCCCACAAACTTTGACTCAAGTGTTTATTACATGCTGTTTGTTCCCACAGCTGCAGTTCCTGGTTTGAAAATAAAGTGTGGCCGTTACTTTCTCCAGATCTCATGGCCATTAGCAGAGGTTCAAGATCACTTCAGGGGTAGTCCTTCAACCCCTCTTTCCTAAAGCATTTATCCATGGTGTGTAGATGTCTCCTGTAGGCCTGTTGAAGAGCATAACTCTAAAAAACTGAATCTAGCTCAAGTTTTATAGTCATGACATAAAGCTATGATTAAGTCTGCTATGTCTGTGCCCTCTTGGCAGTACTGTCAAGCACTTTCTTTTCTCTTGAACAGAAGTAAATTCAGATGAGTAGATCAGTAATGCAAGTGCAACTGCCATAACTGAAACAGACTCCTGTTTCTCTAGCAATAGCTTATTGGTATAAATCAAAGCAAATTCTTTCCTTTTTTCACATTTATCCAAAGCACCATGAAAATCTGAGAAAACCCTAGCAGAATGAAGTTTGATTACATTAACACAAAAGCATGATAGTCTGAATTTCAACACAGTCAAATAGCCAGATGGAACTCACCAAGCTTTGAAAGCCACCATGCTACCCACTAGTCATGCTGGGACCCGATTGTGTCACACAAGAAATTTTCTCTAATGCAGACCTTTTCTGCTCACTATGACACAATGAGAAGAGACTTTGCTAACTCCACGTGGAAGATGACGTATGTATTAGCATGATACCTAATTTGTTTCCAAAGATAAGAACACCCACAGGTCAGGCAGCGACTTGAGCATCTGGACCACCAAATGTCAGGCAAAAGCTTCAAGTTGACTGTTGCACACTGACAGAAAGCATAGGAGAAAAGGGAGAGAAAAAGCTCTTGATAGTCTCAGAGAAACAAGAAAAAGAAAGCATTAAAAATAATCAGTTCAGATCAGCCTCCCTCTAAACACTAAAGTCTGTGGCAGAAACTACCATGCAGTTCTGAGGAGATCGAGGAAATAAGAGATTTTCACCCAGATGTTCTATCTGTTGCAACAAGAGAGGTGAAAAACCATCAAGAAGTTCAACAGTGTACTGACAAGATGGCAAACAGCTATGTATATTTTATTTGACCTATATCCAAATTATTTTAGCAGCTTTAGTCCATGAAACTACTCTGGAAACATTGCCAGAAAGATAACAAGTCATGGTATGAAGGTCACAGAACTTTGAAGGAAGGTGTTTGGACAAGAATAGAAACATCTGTTAGCAGAGATGTCCTAGAACGGTCACTGCAATGCATGGGGTATCAGCTTGCAACTTGCAGACTGTGAATGACAGATTCGTAGATGTTAATGGGGAAAAGACCATTGCAGTTCTCTCTTCTGCTATCCATATCAGAGGTCATAAAATTTCTTTGAATTCTTTTCCTGCTTCGAGTCCAACAGCAGAGGCTAACCTAGGGTTACCATAGAAGGGAATGGGAGAGAGATCATTTTAAACTGAAAATGTCATTTAGTAATAGGCAATGAAAGCTATAATTAGAGTGTAAGTCATTATTCCACTTTAAAATGTAACTTCATTGCAAAAGTATATATAGATATACACTTTTATACAGTATAGGTGTGTATATATATATATACACATACATGTATCATGTTTCTGGTCTAAATTTGTCTAGCTTCACTCTCCAGCCAAAGTAGCAACATTCGGTACTTGACAAAGTACTTACACCCACTCACTTTTGACTGAGATCAAGTCAATGCTCGATCTTGTCTCCAACAGCTCCTTCAGAGTCTCTGTCTCAAAAACGTTTTTCAATCCTTCATTAATTCATAGTCTATTCTCTAATTACCCCCTTCAACACACACCATATAGTGTGCATCTATACTGCTGGTTTTGTTCATATCAGGAAAGTATTTCTGAAGGAAGTCTCACAATCATCCTGCTGTAGGTCACGCTGTCAGCTATCTCAAATGGCCCCAACTGGACTTCTTCTCTGGGTAAAATTAAGTGAGAAACGTTGCTCCAGCTCCAATGAGCCCCAACTGCTAAGGGGACGCCGAGTGCTCTGTGTTAATTGTTTCACTGTACAGATCCTCTCTGATTGCTGTGAACTAGTTTTTAGCTCAGACACAACCTCAGCTGTGGACGCCAAAATCTGGATGTGATATTTCAAGATTGGCAGAACAAGTGCCAAAGAGAGAGCTATTATAAACATGCTTCTACTCTATACTCCTTAATCTAGATTGTGCATGAGTTTTTACAATCATAACCAAGGAAGAAGGCATTGCCACATGGGAAGAAAATATGTATATAAACAACTTCCTGCTACTGAAAATTATATGGAGTACTGAGTTTGTATGAACAGAGACCTTCTGTTAGGCAATTTCAAGTGGGAAGAAAGTTCCTAAAATGGGAGATTACTATATTATCTCCAATGATTTTTTTTTTCTCTTATGCTTTTTAAAATCTCCTAGTACTAGGCAGACCCTGGTTTGTTGAAAAGGTAAAATATTTGCTCTTCAGTTGTGTTTTTATGAGCTCCTGCTACTGAAAAGTTGCCAGTGAATTATTTGACTTCATGTGTAACGAAGTCACCTTTGGGATTGCAGGAGACCTAGGTTAACTTTCCTTGGAAATGTTTATTACTGGGCACTTACGAATATGTCTGATCCTCAATTAATGAGTGAAATATTGTCTGTTTCTTTTCTTAAATGTCTTCTAAGGCATTTCATGGACACATAAAATCTTTGGCTATTATTTTGAGGAGTACCCGTGATAGCAATTGAACTCACTCACTAAGTGCATTTTTGTGCTAATTAAATATTCCAAACTTCTATCAAGATTATTGTCACCTATTTAATGGTTCATTGAGTTTATGGGCCATGCAAGTCTCTCTTTTATATTTTCACCAGGATAGCTATGGCAACTATTCTAGTAATGACAAATTAGGGAACATGCAGAGGAGATGAAAGAACCTCAGTGCAGTAGGCCCAGTTTTTTCCTAACTTATGCCAATTTTATGATGCTGTAATGTCATTGACATTGATGGAATTATTCTTCATTTTCTCTGGTGTCAGTGAGTGATAACTAGACCTGCTTAGTTGATATTAAAATATGGTAAACATGGTCCTCCATATATTTGACCATCTTGACCCTCTGACCTCTCTTCAAGAAAGTGCAAGAGCCTGTACTAAAGGTCCCATCTGTGAACGGGTATTTGAATAAGGGATGGGAAGATTGGAATAATAATGTCCTTCATTTTACCGGTAAGAAGTTTCATCCTTTGGACTATTTAGCTGTCGGTCAATGAGAGAGGGCATTCTGCCAATTTGCAGAGAAGAGAGTAAATGTAATTCTGTGGGTACAACTACATAAAAAGATGGAGTGGAACATTTAAGATGAGGTGTAAAAGTATCATTACTGGAGAAAGACAGGGAATGGCTAGTTGGAAAGATTTCTAGAGAATGCCTGCCTTCACCAGATATCTTTGAACCAAATTGAAAATAAAGTACAACTCAAGGACTTCCTATAAGTGAATTCTTTCTCCTTCAGAACCAATAAGGCTCTGTTCAGATATCAAGAAAGTCTATCGGTGAAATGTTCTATAATAAGCCCATTCTTTCTGTTGTTTCTAGTTTTATCTTAATGAGAGGAAGTGCAGTATTATTGCTAATAGCAATGCAGTTTGATAAAATGAATAATAAGTAAAACATTGTACTGTTATTGTACCTCTCACCTCCAGGTGCAGGATGCAGACTTTTCAGAAGAGCTTACATGATTTAGGGTCAGAAATCTAATTGACTGACAAGCCCCTGCCTCACTTAGGGGCTAATGAATGTTGTATTGTGACTGTTTTTCTTAAAAAGTAACATCAAACTACTTTCTATTCATAATAAATTAACACATTTTAGAGACTTCTTAATATTTGCCTCCACAAAGCCATATTTTTTGTCTGAACAGACCTGCAAGCACCTGTTGTAGCCTGTTTTAAAAATGAGGTCTTCTAGCTTTCAGTTAATACCTCATAGAAATAGCAATGTGATTTCAGTGGCACTGATCTTATTTCTTCTAAAGCAAGACACTCACGTTTTCTCTAAATATCCCATGCATAATTCATATGGGGGCTCATATCTGATTATTTATAGACCTTTCTATGACACCCCCTCAGTGAATATTTGCACATCTCCAAGACAGCAGGGTGAAACTTTCTCCTGAAGAAAATTTCCAGCTAAAGACTTAGCACCACTTCAGTTTCACTTAGGTCTCAAAACAGCTTTAAGTGCAGTGTAAGTGGTATATATGTTTCATGCTGGTACTCTGTACAGGAGAGTATTTCCACCCCTAGTTCCCTCCTTACTGAAGCAGAACAGCCAGTCCCTACACAGAAGAAATAGATTCCCAAAAGCAGAGTTTTTAAGAGTCAAGAAGAAAATCCAGCTCTTCCAATTCTCCAGCTCCTAATAGCAGGGGCTTTCTTTCATCCATGGTCAGAAATATAAAATCCTTCTGTCTAGTTAGCTGATTCTCCACAACAAGGACATAGAAAGGAGAACTTCAAAGACACTTAGAGGATGTGCAACCCTATCTCAGCCAGGACTAATTATGCCTATATCGTTCAGAAAGATGTTTGTGCAGATGTTTCTGAAGAGCTTAGAAACTGCACAACAATTTATCCTAGCGTGTAAAATAGCTGTACGATAATAAACTTTTTCCAACCTAAATCTTCTATACAGCAATTTAAGCCTGTTATTTATTTTTCCACCCATGATGAAAGCAGAGAAGTCCCGTACACCTACTCTTATATATTGGAAAACCACATTCAGGCCATACTGGACTATCTTCTTCTCCAGACTGATTCATCCCAGTCCCTCCCATCTATCATTACTCCATGATCCACTCAAAAGTGATCATCTTCTCAAAGCAAAGAGCAGTTCTCCATCAGGTAGGATAAACACAGGCTTCATGGGATAGTTAAGTGCTCCTTGGAGCCTTCTTTCCTAGACAGTATCTTTGCATTTCCCAGATCACAGAAGGGAGCAGCAGAAGTCTGTCTGTCTTGCAGCTCCATACAGGATCCATATGTCTGGCACTCAGCGTGTATTTCTCTGTCTCTCCATTGAATGCCGGCTCTTCCCTGATCTCCCTGCCCTACATGTCTCTTGCTTTCCTATCTTCCTGTGTGCCTTTTCCCTCCTGTGAGATTTCAGTGAAAGCTTTTAGAAGACAATAAATATGATAAATGTATATATATGTGTGTGTGTATTTTTAAAGAGAAAGTTGTAGCTACTGATAGAAATACTCTCAAAAGCCGCAATGTAGAGAGTGGTGGTGTGAGCCTGAGTTTTGTTCTTGTTCACAGGGATTTTATTCGCATATTTTACTGTCAGTTTCTTGACATTTTTGTCAGCTTGGATCCGGAGGCCATAGTTGCCGCCAGCAGGTCCTACCACATTTTTATTCTCCATTGTATTTGCAGGGAATAAATAAAAACAGAACAAGAGTGAAAGCAAGAGAGAGACATGGCGAGAAAGAGTCAGAGGTTACTGGAAGAACTGCTTTATGAATTTTTTTCCCTGCTAAAGAACATCCACCCTAAAAAAAAAAAAAAAAAGCAACCCAAACAACCACAGAGCGTTTTGAACTGAGAAATTTCTTTCCTCAGTTACGCAATTTAGACTTCAGGCAAAACGATTAATGTGTTTGCATACAAAATCTCTCATTCCTTCTCACTCTTTGTCTTTTCCCTTCTTTTTTATTTTTTCCGTTTCTTTTTTTCTTTTTTTATTTCTTTTCTTTCCTGTGTGTTTCCGGGCTGCTGCAAGATTTTCCTCACAATACATCTATTGTTTCCCAGTCACATCACCGCTGGCTGTAATCAACTCTGATTTTTTTGCTTTCTTTTTATTTCTTGCTATAACCATGAGATTCACACATGCAACAAATAAACAGAATCTGCCATAAGGTTATAAACAAGTTGACTATAGAAGTGTTTATTCCTCAAGGCTTTAGATGTTGTGAATAAGATGAAAGAACAAAGACCTTCTTCTCACTTACAAACTTATAAATTAAAGTATGATTCCCTTATGCTCTGTTTCTGTTCCATCAGGTCTCTTAACCACAGTGTCTAAAATTGACACTATTTGTGTCTTTCCTGCATACAAGTCATAGGAAGACACAGTAATAACATCTCAGGTGTGTCCAAGATTTAATGCAGTCTCAGATAAAGGAAAATCTCAGTCTCTGTGGATGCCCAACCATCCATATTGATTTGATGTTCCATACTTGTCTTTGCTGAGTTTGGTATGGCTTTAAGTGAACTTTTCTGAATAGGCTGATGTAAACTTGTCTTCAGCCTATTCAGCCTTTCTCTGGCCACTTTTACCCGTGGGCACTATCTCTGTCAAGTAAAGAAAAACTCAAAAAAAAAACCCCAAACAAACATAAGGATAAGATAATTTATCTTTGTGTTCTTCCAGGCTAGAATACAGGACTTATTAGTGATAAGAATGAATGTCCAACCTTCATCTGCCTGTGGGCAAGGCTGCATGGTCTCAGCCTCATGTTTCAGACTTCCAAATAGTTGTGCAGTTATTGCAGGAGTCCCTGACATCCACTCATCCACTAACAATTGCATCAACATCATCAATTTCTTTTCAATTATGCAACTTAGCAGCAGCCACAATGGTGTTCAGTCTCTTATGAAGTAGACCAAATCTAAAAATGGTGGCAGGGAGGTTGAAAGGCTCTTTAGTCATCGAGCTACTCAAGCAGGTGCTTTCTAAAGTAGGTAGAAAAAGTCAAGTATTAAAAATCAGTTGTGGAGTAAGTGCTGCATCTCTTACTTCAGACAAAGGGAGTTTTGTAGGGTCCCATCATCTACACAAGTGAATTGGGAATCGGATATTAAAGACGAAAAACAAAGAGATATCTGTCCTGTAGCTTGGGGCACCGATCAAAACACAGCGTGGGAGGGCAGCCAAGAGGTTAACCCTTCCTGTAGTCCTTAGACTGCACTGAAAATGGCCTTTGTATGACAGAGAATAAGCTTTACAAACCCCAAACTTGTGGGTCATTGTGGTAGTGAAAAGATGCTCATTGAAATGGGAAATGGATCATGTTTTTGTTTCTTGCATATAAAATTGTTTTCTGAGACTTTCAAATGACCTTCTCATGGATACTGAACTTTCAATCATTTACTAACATTCAAATATACAAATGGTTGCCCAAAGGGACTACCACATACAGCAAAATAGATTTCATCCATTAATCCCTTTCTCACTGAAACACTGAAAAAGGAGTCAGAAAATGTGGGTGAACATCAGAAACATTGTGAAGGACTGAAAAACATATTATAAATTTTGGCTGAAATATCACTCTTTCTTACCATTTTCACTGTCTGAATAAAATAGAGCACATGAACCAAACCTTGTTGCTGCTGATGCCTAAGCAAGCATTTTGATTGCATTGTAGAAGGTTTTTTACAAGGACATGGTAGGGATAGGACAAGGGGGAATGGCTTTAAGATGAAAGAGAGTAGATTTAGATTAGATATTACGAAGAAATTCTTTATTGTGAGGGTGGTGAGACACTGGCACAGGGTGCCCAAAGATGCTGCGTCTGCCCCTGGCAGTGTTCAAGGCCAGGTTGGACAGGGCTTGGAGCAACCTGATCTAGTAGAAGGTGTCCTTGCCAATGGCAGGAGGTTGGAAATAGATGAGCTTTATGCTCCCTTCCAACCCAAAACATTCTATGATTCTATGATTATGATTTAGCACTTCAATACCTTGACGTCAAAATGGAAATCAAGTCCTTAATTTTATGGGATATAGATATCTCATTTAGTCAAATAACCACTTACAGCTTCATATCAGAATAGTAATTAGAACACATCCTGCAAAAGAGTTTCAGGATAGAATTGGAGAGAACCTTGTACATTTGCTTTGGCTAAATTTAACTCTTATTCATAGGTCCAGATTCCATTCAGGCTTCAGCTGAGGGCCACATATCACACAATATCAAGAGCTAGATGACTGAGATGGAGGAAAAATGACATGTCAAGTCAATGGGCTCAGATAGGCTAAAAAATGAGGTTAAAAGTTTAGGAATCAGGACAGATCAACTTTCTTATTTTATTGTTCAGTTGTAATTCTTTCTAGACATTTTTCCTTCTGTTCAGTTCTTTACTGCTGCTGTTTTCTACATAAGAAACAGAAAACTGTCTTCAAGTTAACTTCTAGGTCTTGCTTTGTAGCAATGCCCTTGTCTTGAAACCTGATCTTCTTGAAGTCATCAAGTATTAGAAAATAAGAAAATTAGCTCAGTATTTCCTTTTCCTGTTATTAAATACCAGTGTAAATCTCCATACTATACATTATGGTAGTACTCTCAGTGCACTTTTCCTCAAAGTCCTTGAGAACATTAATGTAGAGATAAATCCAGGTATGCATGTCTCCATCAGCCTACTGGAAGTACCTGTCCATCACCGCTGCCGTACCAATCCACCACCTGTGCACCTTGGCACGTGTGTGGTTTTGGCATCACAAAACGCATAGTGCTCTCTGTCAGTGTATGATCAGCTGGCAGCTTTGGTGCAGATGGGGACAAGAGGGTACATTGTGCAGCTGGGCAATCTCTCCAGTATTTCACGTCAGTGCTGAACAATGTAATAAAAGTTTGCAGATGGAAATACTAAGCTGGCTGGAAGGCAATAATTCATGTTGGGTTTTGTGACACTGGCCATATAAGAGCTGTAGGAACGTTTGAAGCAAGAACACAGCCAGTATTCTAGCCAGGGTCTAGCTCTAGCTCTACAACAGTAATGCTTTTCTACACAAGATTTCTGCCCAAGTGTGATAACTTGCTATCTCTGGGAGGGCTGAGTCTGTCTTTGGAAGATAATGATGTCCAAAGGAAGGTGCTTGGAGCAGTGATGTAACTCCATTATATTGTGTATGATTTCTGCCTACCGCAAAACTAGTAGGAGAAAAAGTACACATATACATATATACATAAACTAATTGGTGTATGAAAGAAGGAATTCATAAGGAGCTGCATCTGGGATAGAGTAAGATCAATTCCCCACTCGGTTAGCAGTAACAAGGCCCGGAAGTCACAAGTGGGGAGGTCATAAAGGGGTTTATAAAAACATTTCATATGCAAGTAAAATGTGGTGCAACCCATTATGTAATATTATTTATATGCATTTGTTTTAATTTCTTTACCATTTGTCTTAATTTCTTTACCACGTCTTCTGATTTAAATAATTTCCCTGTAAGTCAGGAGTCATTTAAACATGTAGGTTTCTGGCAAACACAGTGATAGGCAACTGTTCAACTCTTTGCATGGCTTTGCTGGTCTGTGATGGGATAGGTGTTTTATGCTTAGCACGTGTTCCAATTCTGCAAGTAGAAAACCTCTCTTGTGTGGTTTTCTGCAGCAAGGTTTGGTGAATCAGTGTGGAGCTCATCCTGGAGCCATCAAATCACTTTCCTGAATAGATCTGTATGGCCATAGATTACTATGCAGCACTCATTAACACTGTTCTGCCTGAAAAGAGAGTCCAGGCCTCTTGCAGGGTAAAAATTCAACCTGAACATGTTCCCCCTGTGTTGATGAAGCACTGGTAAAACTGACCTCAAAAGAAGCTGATATTATATGGGAAAGTGTCAGATGACTGCTTGAGCTGAGGTATAAAACTTGACTGGCACATTCAGGGCTGCCCTCCAAAAAAGGTTACTTAGGATTTAGGAATCAAGTCATTAGCTAGCAATACAAGCTGAAAAGCCATTTCTTTATGACTGCTTGCTTTCCAATGGCTCCAAACATGAAGACATTTATATAGCTGCAACATATAAAGCAGTGCATTTGGAATGATAGGAAACACATGGTGATGAGCATGTAAGTGATATGTAGGCAAACAAGCATGCACATGTGCACATATAGGAGCACAAATTTGTTGTTGGGATTGAAAGAATTTGTAGTGGAATAAAAGCAACACAGAAAACTGAAATAATAACAGGGAAAAAGGCACTTTCCTGCAAAAATCTGACACATGCTGGTGGTGCTTTCCCAACCTGAGAGGAAAAGCCCTCCTGGCTAATTCATTGCAAAGCTAATGAAAACCAGACAAGGGATTGAAACCAAAAAAGCTTTATGTTACAGGCAAAACAAAGCTTTCCAATGGAAATTATTCATTAAAAAGAACCGGTTCACTGAAATTAACAAAAAATATGTGAGAGAAACACCATACTGAATGTGTTTTTGGTGATAACAATCTTACATTTATATATAGCACATTTCAGCCAGATGGACTCCAAAGTGCTTCACAAGCTTTGGTGCTTGCACAAACAAAATGTAAAGAATCACTTTTATTCCTCCCCATTGAAATATATCTTTGCTGGATGAATCACTGCAACTGCCTAAAAACGCATTGTATCATGCAATAGTTTATTATGTATGTAGGCAGACATGCTGACGGAACTTAGCTATCCAAATTTTAACTTAGCCTGGGCCGGCTACAAGGGCTAACACCCTCATCCTTGGGAAAAAACATTACAACACATTATTAATGCCTATAGTATCCAGAGCTCATATTCTGAAGGTGGTGTTTTCTTAAGCAAATATAGAGAGATTGTTTCATTAACTGCCCAGTGGGAAGAACACCTATCTCAGTCATCAGTCACAGCGCAGCCCTTTAGGTTTTCCATAGGAATGTCCAAAATCCCATCGTGTACTGGATGTGGGTACCCACCAAAGCCGTCCTGACTATAGCAGCTCTATGTTTTAAGGAAAGCTAGTCTCTGCTCTTGTCAAACTTCTTTGACAGCCCCGACACCTGAAGCATGGGGCGGTGCAGAGAGAAGCTTTCACACGGTGACCGGGAGCTCCATCTTGCAGATTTGCTTCTCCTCCCGTTACTGTATGAAAATGGATTGTCAGAGCAGCTGGTGAGACAGAAGTGTCTGCCTGTATCTCAGTGTGGCTGGTACTGTGATCCACCACCAGTACACGCTGAACCAGGCTCCAAACGGGGAGGGGGAAGGGGCATTTTCATTTGCTGCCAAATCCCTTAAGCAGTTGCTTGTTTTGTCTCTCTGTCTGAGCAGATTTCTCTTTGCTTTTCTTCCTACTCCACCTGCACCATTTTCCCCCACTCTGTTTTCTCATATGGGGGGGAGACATGCACACACTTATAGAGTGGTTTCATTTTCATTTATTTATTATTTTGGGTGCAGAAGATGCCTGCCAAGAGGGAGCCTGCAGTTACTGAGCTGAGCAGGAGGGCGGAGAGGTTGGCTGCTGTCGGAGGTTCTTGGCTCTTGGAGGCTGATTGGAAACACCATGCGTGACAGTGCACAAAAAAGACACTCGTCAGACTGCCAAATTTCACAGTCCCAAGCCGGTACCTCCAGAAGAGCTAGGAATATGTCCTGCCAAGGAGCTTCTCATTCATTAGCCTGCTGTATTATTAGCTGTCATCTCCTACCTTCTGTATATACATCAGTGCTGCTCTGTATGAATGATCTGCCCCAAGAGAAGTTCAAGCAGAGCTTGACTAAGTGGCTGCAGGCTACTCTTTTCCCCTTAATACAGCATCCCTAAATGGCCAGTGCTTTCCAAACTAAAGGCATGCAGGTGAGCCTCAGCTTAAGACAGAAGCTCCCCTCTCTCTCTGCAAGCTCAGTATTAATTAACAAGAGCTGTGTAAAATAATCCTTTATTTGCATTCACAAACAGTACTGGGACATCACCATGTGAGCACACACGGCTAGGAACAAGGACTCTATGACTGCTGCTGACAAGGTTTATGGCATAGATAGTGCCTGTCTTGGTATGATGTTACAGACTAATTGGCTCTACATCAAATGGTAAAGTTAATATCCATAGTAATAAAAGAAGGGAGCAGTGAAAACAAACGAAGGATTTTTCCCTCATTGACATGTAAACAAATTCATTGTTATTAGTGTTTTCAGGGAAAGTGATTGTTTTATATTGGGAAACAAACACAGAAAGATTGAAAACTGCCAAAGCAGAGGAGTTTTCTTCCAGATCTATTATTTTTATGTACTCACACACCTGTAGACATGCACAGAACATGATACATTTTAAAGGAGAATTCCACATGGAGAAGTTATTATTAAATCGTTTCCCAGTCAATCATCTTCCCTCCAAACTTGGAAACTGAGTTTATCTGATGTTCTGACTAGTAGATGAAAGCTTTGGGTTTTCTGGCATTTCTAATGCATCATCCCTAATGCTCCTAAAAGAAATCAATAGTGGCAAAAAAAAGGCATGTGAAAAATAGAAAATTTTCCTGGTATAGAGAGGATTAATAAATTCACTTTGCAAGATAAATGGGATGAAAAAGATAATACAGTGTTTCCAATGCATGAGGGTTTTGTACTGATTTAAATCATACAAGATAGCAGCCTTCCAGTATCTGAAGGGGGCCTATAGGGATTCTGGGGAGGGACTCTTCATTAGGGACTGTAGTGACAGGACAAGGGGTAACGGGTTCAAACTTAAGCAGGGGAAGTTTAGATTGGATATAAAGAGGAAGCTCTTTACTGTTAGGGTGGTGAGGCACTGGAATGGATTGCCTAGAGAGGTTGTGAATGGCCCATCCCTGGCAGTGTTCAAGGCCAGGCTGGACAAAGCCTTGGGTGACATGGTTTAGTGTGAAGTGTCCCCGCTTTTGGCGCGGGGGTTGGAAGTAGATGATCTTAAGGTCCTTTCCAACCCTAACTATTCTATGACTATATGATTCTATGTGGGTACTTAGCTGTTGGTTGGGGTCAACATCAACAACACTGATAGATTTTGCAAATTACCACTGAAGAGAAATTCCACAATTACATAGGAAAATTCATACCTTTTCATCTCCCTCATCGAGCTCCAGTCAGAGGTGAAAATAACACCTTTACTTTTTGAAACTGTGCAAGAATGTTATCTCTACTGAGATACAGTTACAATCTTCCACCACCAAAAACTTGACAGAAAAAGGAAAAACAAAACCCTGGCAAATATCTGCTTTATTCCAGTGGAATTACTTCTTCACTAGTGTATATAGCACAGTCCAAGGGATCGTACTAAATTTCAATAATTGATTAACCTCGTCTTTCATTCTATGTGCTAGTCATGTTAACAATTTCATTTCCTCTTCCTCCTCTTCTCTGAAGGATATCATTTGTGGGCTTCAAATTTAATAGTATGTTTTCAGTTTTCTTGCTCATAAAAATTAAAGTAAACCAAAAATTATTTATCCTTTCCTGTACACCACTTTCAAAATGTATGCAAGACAGCTTGAAACTGAGCAAGCATTATTTTGAAACTCTAATTTTTTTACTTAATGAAATTAAGCAGTGCTGACTGGTCAGTACCCAGTAACATGCATGCTGGCTCTGCACTGAATAATCACTTTCAGCTTCCTCTCTGTACCTGTTCTGCTTCATGGATGAAAAATAAAAATGCTTCCAGCTGGTATGATACATGTACATTGATACAGCTCTTATCAATCCTGTAGTTGTAACACAGCAAACACAGCTGGTAACACTTAAAATCTAACTTTGATTTTCTTTTGGACATTATTCAGTGTTAGTATTATGCAGGTCTTTATGTATTTCACAGGCCCCTTTGTGAAAACAAACATCTTGGCCATCTCCTGTACTTGACAAAGTAGTTACTTCTGCATATATCTCAATGAGGAAGTGAAAAAAAAAAGAAGAAAATGTAACCATTAACTGATGAAAATATTACCAATCATTTCTAATCACGTCAGTAATTTTGGTAAAGTTTTGTCATAATTTGTCAAATTAATGTTTGTGTGGAGTTGTAATGCACAGTCTTTGTGTGTGTTCTGCAGAACTAGATGGAGGAGATGCATAGGTATACAGATATTTTTCTTTCTCTTCCTCCTCATACCCATATTTATGCACACAGGTAAATATACATTGCATACGTATCTGTGAATATATCTGTATTCTTTTGTTAGTATAACAGCTTTTAACAAGTACATGTATTAATACATGTCACTTAAAGGCCGTTTATTGAAAACATTCCATTCCAATCTTCTGTATGTGGACTCACCTGCCTTCAGAAACATAAAAGATCCTGTTACATGTTTTAATACTTTCTGAGAGATGTATCAAGTTTGCTTTCCATATGTCTCACTCTGAGTGCTAATAACAGTTACACATTTAACTCAAACTTGAATTATAGTTTTTAGGTTATTGTGAACTTCCTCTTGTGAGTGGATGTAGTGGTTCTGGCTGGGATAGAGTTAATTTTTTTCATAGCAGCCCTTGTAGTGCTGTGTTTTGGATTTGTGACTAACACCTTGTTGATAGCAGACCAGTGTTGGCTGTTGCTACACAGTGCCTGCATAGCATCAAGCCTTTCTCTTTTTCCAACCTTGCCCACACCAAGCAAGCAGGCTGAGGCTCAGCAAGAAGCTGTGATGAGACGCAGCTGAAACAGCTGACGTGAATGGACCAAAGAGATCTTATAAACTCATGACTGACAATAAGAACTGGAGCAGGGGTGAGCTTTTTCCAAAGTAGCCATTCCTCTGAGACTGCTGGTGGGAGGTGGTGAGTGAGTAACTTCTGGGTTTTTTTTTACTCTTTCTTTCTATTATTAAACTATCTTTATCTCCACTTGTGTTTTTTTTCTCAGTTTTACCCTCCCAAATCTCTCCCCATACCACTGCAGGCAACATGATCAAGGGACCTAGCAGGGGCTTAGCTGTCAGCCAGGCAACCCATCACAGTGGGCTCTAAGAAACTGCATCATTTGGGTTTGACTGCTGTAACACTGAACTGATGAAAAACCTGTCCTGCAAAATCCAAGTTCTGAACTGTATCTAGGACATTATGTCCGATATAAATGGCTTGGCTTAAGATAAAGGGCATGTGCAGTCCTAATAGTCCTGTTATATTCCTGATATATATATATCTGTATTCCTGATCTATATAACCGATCTTGCTTTGCACTCATATCAAGCAATGAAGTTAACTGCTGAAAACAAACAATCACCCCCAAAATTCTCCTGTACATAAAATGAAGGAATTTAAATGTTTGTATTTTTCACTAAAAAGCTTTGTTTACTAAGAAGTAACAATATATATTATTATTTTTTTTAATTGCACATCTATGCATTGTATGACTAACAAAGGCAGCTGTCTCAGTGGGGGAGAGCCTGGCAGTTAATAAAAGTTTAATAGTGCCACCAGAATTTTTAGATTGTTTTACTTCTGCCTCCAGCAGCTTCACAATTTTCTTCATTGCATAGTGCAAAATTTAACTCCCAAGTTTAACAACAGTAGCTAACAGTGCTGTATGTGTATGGGTGAACAGGTGGTCATAGTTAGGATATGTGACGTAAAAGCTGACATTTGGTTTGAAAATCAGTTCCGGAGCTGAAGGTCAAAGTTTAGAAGGACATAGACTTTCAAAGAAAGCATCTTTGCAATCAGTATTGAAAACTTATATTCTAAATCGTAAAATTGGTTATCCTGAATGCCTACGTAGTAGATTTTGACCATTAACTTTTCTCATTTTCTGTCCCATTTGGGTACACACTCTCAAATGATTTTCAAGTGGAATCTTTCCATCTTGAACATCCTTAATTCAGTTCAACTCTCTTTCCTAAGTGCTTATTTTTGACACTACACATGAAGAATAAAACCCTCAGAGTGACAGTATGTGATCATGTTTAATGTGTCAGACTTCATTTGCTTTCAGTTTATATTGCTATCAATTTATGACTTTGTTCCTTAAATAGTTATCTTTTTTTCACATTGTAACTGATATATTGAATGATATATGTTTGAGAGGTATTTCAAGGAATCATAACTTCAGTCATTAACTGGATATCTCTTGGCTCAGGAACCTTTAGGTTGTTGAAAGGAAGTTAATATTTTTAAAGCAAATAAAACAGCTTTTCAATATGTGATTATTTTCTTATCTATTTTACATTTCAGTGCCCTTTTGGGCATCTAGGATACAGTGCTTGAATTTACATTTAGCTCTGCAGGAAGTGCTTTAAATATTATTATTACTATGAAGGAAGAAATCAAAAATCCAAGTGAATTTTTAGTACAATAGTGAGGTATAGAAAGGTGCAATTGCAGTAACAGCAGCCTGCATTATTGTATAGAACTATCTCACAGCTTGACAGAAAGCCCCTGCTGGGGAGGAAATGTAGGGAAACTGGCAGAATTTTGCTACATCTGCTCCGTACTGCTAATAGGCTTTAACCTGTTTCATTTTTATTATGCTTACTGTTTAGATATTTTGCTTCCGAAATTATATTCGTAACTATGAGAACACATAAAAGGGAGCACAACAGGTAGGGCTGTTTAAAGGTTTAAAACTATCAGCAAGGGATATTAAAGGCCATAATGAATAAGATGGTTGCCTTCTCAGTGTTTTAGAGCTCAGGCACTGCAGCACTGGTAGAAAGACCGAGTGTAAGTAGTGGGTAAAACAGATTTCATAGCTTGAGTAGCTTGTACAGCCAGAAGGCACCATTAGGTCATTTAGTCTGACCTGTATATCACAGACCATTACATTTCACCCAGAAATTCCTATTTTGAACCCTGTGAGTATACTTGACTAAAATATATCAGATGTTAAA
The DNA here is from genome assembly GCA_039877255.1 of Loriculus beryllinus. Taxonomy (NCBI): domain Eukaryota; kingdom Metazoa; phylum Chordata; class Aves; order Psittaciformes; family Psittacidae; genus Loriculus; species Loriculus beryllinus. The sequence continues at coordinate 9,104 of JBCJKH010041838.1, read as the reverse complement.
GAGTTTAAAATATATCAGATGTTAAGAGTTTAAAATACTTTATGCTGCAGGATGAGGACCAAGAGGCTGAGCTTCCCATGCACTAGGAAGGGTGTTTTGTCAGGTTGGTAAGTACAGATGGTAGCATGACTACTTCTGCAGAATATACCAAGCGAAAGGCTGGTGTGCACTTTGTCATGGTTTAAACCCAGCCACACAGCTCGTTCACTCACTCAACCCCCCCCTTCTTGCCCTGCCTCTGCTTCCGGAGGGATGGGGAGGAGAATCAAAAGAATGCAACTCCCACAGGTTGAGATAAGAACAGTCCAGTAACTGAGGTATAACACAAATCACTACTGCTACCAACAATAATAATAATAATAAGGGAAATAACAAGGGAAGAGAACACAACACCTCACCAACTGCCGAGCGATAACACCCAGCCCTACCAAGCACTGACCAATACCTAGTGTGTCGTGTCCCCCCAGTCAACCAGCCCTTCTGAGTAACTCTCCATTACATCCTGGGCATGATGTGCTGTGGTATGGGATACTTCTCTGGCTAGCTTGGGTCAGGTGTCCTGTCTCTGCTTCCTCACGGCTTCCCCTCCTCCCTAGCAGAGCATGAGACTTACAAAGCCCTTGGTCAATCTAAACATCAGTGTTATCAGCACTGTTCCCAGGCTGAAAGTCAAAAACACAGCGCTGCACCAGCTACAAAGGAGAAAAAATGACTGCTACTGCTAAACCCAGGACACCAACAAACAATACTGACCAATGCTTTCATATACTCTAGGTCTTCCAGTATTTTGTGTAATACCATCTATTACATGCCATGACAGGACACTGGCAACTATTTTATTTCTGTTGTATATCACTGTACCTCAATCCATCTTCAGGCCCAACTGGGAAGACACATTAATAATTCCAGTTCAGTTGGAAGTAAAATCCACTTGTGATTGGTTCCATATGCATTTATGTCATCCATCAGTGTGGTTTTCCCCATCACCAAGCAAGATAACAGAGAATCAGCTTTAAAAATATTTTTACCCTTAATATTATTTTCCAACTTCCGACAGATTTCTAACATGCTCTGCCTTCATGGATAACCCCTTCACTTCAAGTCAAACTAAAATAGACATTCTGCTGTTCAAAACAGAAACTTCTGACAATGACTACCCCATCACAGTCAAACTAGAAAACAAATTGAAGATTTGGCACACATAGGGAAAAAGATATGCTGGTGTTCATTTTGACCTAAATGGTACAGGCTTAAAGTTTTCACATTTAGAGTGCAACATGAACCATGGAGAATCAGGTATAAGAGGCAGTAGCAAAATTTCTAGGAGAAGGAAATGTTACACTGGCCACAGAGCTACCCACAGTCTACATATCTCCAGCCAATTTCCAGTGGTCCCCATTTCCCACTGGAACTACCAAGTTCATTGCTCTGCCTGAGCCCTGAGAAGTTATCATCACTGCTTCTGTCGTCACCTAAAAGTGTACCAGGCTTGTGGAATAACCCCCAGGCTGCCATCTGGGGTTCTCCTGAAAACCAGGCCCTTCAGTGTCAAGGTTTGAATACACACATACTGGACAAGGCTGAGGTTTGAATCCAGGGAAATGCAGAGCCTGCTGAGGATTACAGAATCATAGAATAGATTGGGTTGGAAGGGACCTTCAAAGGTCATCTAGTCCAACCCCTCTGCAAAGAGCAGGGACATCTTCAACTAAATCAGGTTGCCTAGAGCCCCATCCAGCAAGGCCTTGAATGTCTCCAGAGATGTTGCATCCACCACCTCTCTGAGCTACCTGTTTCAGTATTTACCACCCTCATTGTAAAGTATTTTCCCCCCACATTCAGCCTGAATCTCCCCTCTTTTCAGCTAAAACCATTGCCCCTTATCCTATCACAACAGGCCCTGCTAAAAAGTCTTTCCCCATCTTCCTTATAAGGCCCTTTTTAAGATGAACAGCAAGCTGCCTGACTGTTCCGACAAAGCAAAACCCATGCATGCAAATCCTTTGCTTTCTATCATAATAGGGTGCCTTTTCCTTCTTGCAGCCAGCTGATGAAAACACAATAGACAGTGGAGTTTTTCAGCAGATAATTGATTTAACTACATATAGGAGGGATAACATTTCTTTTGCACGTCTTGAAATACACCAGAAAGTGACACCACTATACTCCCTAAAAGTAATGGTAAAACAGAAATGCATATTTCTAAATACTCAGCACATACAGCTGCACCAATGCTGCAGACTCCATTTCAGTATGAGGCAGTAGCTGTCCCTGGACTGTAACAGCCCACAGATGGTTTTTTTTGACTCTTCATTTTTGATTTGGATAAATTCCATGTTGGTTTTTTTCAAATCTCAATTCCTATGTTAAAACAAAAGTATGCTCCAAAGTAACAAAACAAACAAACAACCCCATAAACACTGGAAAGTTAGGTTCATAATTGCTCATACAAACTCACTTTTACGTATATATATTGCGGTAACCACAGAGACCTTTAAAAAGACATTTCGTAACGCTTATTCAGCTTGATGTTCAACTCGAATGTCATTATTTGAACAAAATATAAAAATAATGCTCAAGTACCAGATCAAATGCAAAAATCATCCAATTTCCGGGAGGCACAGAAAGCATTCCCTTTTACCACAAATATATATATATAGACACATATATATTATATTATTGATATACATCAGGCTCACAAAATCTTTTGATATCAAAGAAAAGTAGAAGAAATAAATTTAATGTTCCACCGCATGTAGGGCAAAAAGATGTTATAAGAAAGGCTTCTTAATTATTACAATGGCACCTATTATCATAAGAACTTAAAAGAATGGTGAGATCCCATTTTTTGCAACTCTGTGGTAAATTTTCATATGCTCAAATACTAGACAAAGAAACAGTGTAAAAGTAGTCACAGAAAAACCCATTCAGGCATTTTTGCAGCATAACAGTTATTATTTGCAATATCCTACATTGAGATGCTTCCAATTATTTTTTTTAGATTGGAAAAAGCCTCAAAATATCTAGGTTTTCATTACCTCTGAACACAAATGGTAATGTGACAGAAATAAGATGCATCAATATTTGTCCAGTGAACAAATGTCCACCTATTCCCAGTCCAAAAATTTAGCCAACCACTCTTCTGAAGGTTCTGAGAATGGCCACTTTTACTTAATAGCCCACCTCCAGAAAGAAGCACCACCACAGGCATAACAGTCTATTCTCATGAGCTTCTTTTTCAAATCTAAAGCAATAATCTACCCAAATATTAACGCTCACTTTTTGTTTTATCCCTCACCAATGGAATCTTTGCCATTACTTCTGAAAAACAAAATAAAAAACCCAGCCCAAACTACATATCCTAGTTTTGAATTCCTGTGCAGTGATTTAATTTTATATGGATGCCCTATATTTGTGATCACTACTGGTCAACGTGAAAGTCATGAACCACAGAATCACAGAATCATTAGGGCTAGAAGGGACCTTTGGAGATTACCTAGTTCAACCCCCTCGCAAAGGCAGAGCCACCTAGAGCACGTTATATACGAATGTGTCCACGCAGGCTTGAATGTTGCCAGAGAGGAAGACTCCACAGCCTCGCCAGGCAGCCTGTTCCAGTGCTCTGCCACCCTCAATATAAAGATCGTCTTCATGTTAAGGTGAAACTTCTTGTATTTTAGTTCAGGCTTCTCATCCTATCACTGGACACCACTGAAAAAAGCCTGCATCATCATCCTGGCACCCACCTTGCGATATTTATATGCATTAGTAAGATCCCCTCTCAGTCTTCTCTCTAGACTAAACAGGTCCAGCTCCCACAATGTCTCCTCATAAGAGAGATGCTCCAGACCCCTGATCTGGAGGGAGGACAGAATTAATGTCATTGATATTTAAGTCCTATGTTTTCCCGACTGGATTTTATCTGTTTGTTCTCAGCATAGTCAAGCCATGGAAAGCACTTGTAGGAGCTTAAGAGACATCCAAACTATAATTTACATCAAGCAATTCAGACAAATTAGGAAGCTCAGCTGCAAGTCAAATCATAAAAACACTACAGTTTGCTTTAATGAAACATTTCCCCTTATCAGGCGTGAAAGTTTAAAGAAGCTGTGTTTTTCAACAAGAATAAAAAAAGGAATTCAATATTTCTACCCAGCCCTAAGTTGTACATTGCTGTCAATCCCCATCTTCCAAAAATTAGGCTTATAAATTTTACATTTTCAGACCTACTCATATCTGCTTACCGATGTGTCATTATGAAGGAATTCAAGGTAGTATAGCTTGCATCCAGAGGACAAACACAAAGTAGGATATATGAAGACATAAGCTAACAAGTAAGTGACCTAACTAATGTTTATCGTATTTTTGATCTCTTTCTTTTGTACCTCCCAGTATAACACTGGCAATTATGGCTGAAAGTGAGATTCACTCAAATGCAGGTTCATATGCAATGCTGCACGAAGAAAGCATAAGCATGTATATAGTTCACCTTCACAATTTGTTGCATAGATTACTCATTATTTGTTCCATAAAAAAAGTTAATTGCATGCCCAAGTTCTTACAGAATCCTCACCTAAGTAATGCGAAAAACCTCCCTCACACTACCTTTAAAGAACAGTTGAAAACTAAGAATTATGTCAATATCAAGCTGAAAAAAAGCCTCTGAAAAAGGAAGATGTCGACACTTTTGTTTGGCCTCTGGCAAGACAAGTGCATTGGTTGCACAGGCTTAAGGCTGACACTTATCATGCCTGCAAATAAAGTAGGTCTGAGACAATGGGGACAGCTAAATAAGTATCAGCTTACATAAGCAGTATACTCTTTCCGTTCTAGAAGTTATAGATTGGCTAAGTTACATGTATGATTTCAATATTAAAGCCATATTTCCATTATGCAAAGCATAAGTATGAAATAACTACATTATTAATACTGGTCTCTGTAACAAAACCATAAACTAATAAATAAACATTTTTTTCCAAGAGAAAAATATAGCATGAGAAATGTCTTTAAACAAAGCCATCAGAAAACACGAGTTCTAGTAATTACATCATATGGAACAATTTATTAAAATAAATTCTAGCTCAAATAAGGTAAGTTCAACACATACACAGCACTGGTATATTTCTAAAAACCTGTCATTTGCACTTCGACTATGCCCTCCACATAAACTGTCACCGTGGATCTAGTCAGCATGCCCTTGCTAGCCTACACGGCCTGCATCACCCCTGAGCTGTCTTCTGGCTTAGGTTTTCAAAACTAAGGACTAAAGGAGTATATTTCACAAGAAAGCAAGAGCCTTAAGGGGATCTATAAATAAATACTACTGTGCTAATGACTGAAAAACTTTAAATGGATAGCAATGGTAATTTTTAAGGACAGATCACTGAATTTTACCTAGAACTGTAGTTAGGTCCATCATTTCTCATCAGGCACTTCTACTATCAAGGCTGCAACTAAAAATCACTTCATTTCCAGAAATCTGGGTAATTCTAGAAGATGTGATAGGTTTGAGGGTTTTAGATCTATTTTTAATAAGAGCTAAAGCATTATTATTCTTATTTCCCACTGTTTTTTATTTAGAAAACAATGCCTGCAAATCACTGGTGCATCTTTTTGTTTCTGACGCAGCAAAGTAACTTCCCAAGCTTCACAGTGTTTGCCTAATTAAAGCTTCCTGATGATTTGATTGCTATTAATTTAATGTTAGACTAAATCTGCCTGGTTACAAGTGAAGGCCTTCCTCTTGTGAATCAGGGCCTCACTAAGGGCAGCAGGGCTCCCTGTAGGAACCTAACGTGCTCACATGCACTGCACTGCAGTCCTGAGACTTGTCAAATGCTCTGAACCACCACACTAAGCAAGGGAGGAAGGAGAGGAAATCTTTTGTGAATGTGTAACACAAATTAATGGGATTAAATGGCACTACTGGGCACTGAGGCAGCACAAAGAAAAAATAGGAAGCAGAGGGCCCATAATGAGCTCAGTGTCTTGCTGTGAAAACTTCCAAACTGTGCGAAGACTGTAAGAACCAGAAAGGTTTGCAGTCCCTGTGCAGATAAACAAGACAGACCAAAGAAGGGGAAACACAAGCAAAGAATAACACATGAAACTGCAGTGGGACAGCAGTAGCAGAAATAGGCACAGAAGCCAGATAACTGCCATCATTTCAGTACCGTAACTACTGTATGTTTTATTTCCTCTCCTAAATCCTTAACTTCTTCAGTCGTTAAATAAATGTTAAGTGGATCTTAATTTTGGCCAACTTCACTCTTCTAATCCTTTTCCTATTAACATAGGAAAACACAGAATAAAATAAATTCTCTTGAGTTTGTTATTTACCTTTGCTTTTTTTTCTCCCCTCCTATCTTCTTTCTGGTATTCCTCCTTCACAGGATACTTTGTCCTGATTAGACAGGAAGGACAAGATTCTTCGAAATGCTTATGAAGACGAATACCCAAGTAACATTGGGTGTATTGAGCATATCATGCCCAGCTGGCTTAGACATGTGAAGCTAATACAGTATGTCTGAACAGGAACACACAGCACCTACCTCTTTAATGCAGGATCTCTGTCTTGTGCACATGGGATTCCCAGGTGTATCCCCAGGCTTCAGGGCATGTATACACATTGTGTGGTACATGCACATGGACACACACACTCTTTAGTCTGAGAAATCCCAGTAAACCCAGTCACAGAAATCCAGTAACCTTATCCTGTCTCTTTCATTTCTTCTCCTTCGAATAAAACTGTAGCCTTACTCACATCCATGCCCCCAATTCCATCTCTATAAAACTATCACAGAATCTGCCTCACAAAATTATTTTCTAACTGCCCTATCCATAATTGCTGCCACAAGTTCTCTCCTAAAGTGATTTACAGATGAAACTAACCTTCCTTCAGTTCTGTGAACCATATCCCAAGTCTCCAGAAGAGCCAGCTTCCATTTATTTAGGCTCCTAGTACATATTCTGCTATCAACAATACAGAGCAGCTTTCCTGAAATGAATACACCAAAAGAAACACAGAACTCAGCATTCAGAATTCCTTTCTTTGGTATAGATACCTGATCAGAGGAACTCTTCACAATCATCAGTTTACCTCTCCACGCATACAAATGTCAGCAGAGACACAATGGCTATCAACTTGGAATGTAATGCAACCTTGATGGAGTTTGTGGCATAGCAACCAGTATTAATAGTAGTGCTAAGGACAACTTTAACTGCCTGGCAAATCTATACCCAAGCAGTACTGCAAGATCCAGTACTAGGAATTAGATACTGCAAAACATGCACATTTCGTTAGACGATAAGAAGTTATATTTTCTATATATATGTTTTTAAAAAAGTGACAGGTTCTTATCTTTTCTTTCTTTTTATGTGAACATACTCTTATATGCTGAGAACATGACAGAAGGGTGAGAAACTCTCAGCAAAGACAAGCATCAGAACCTTTTTTTAAAAAAAGAAAATACAAATCCCAGGTAACCATTTGATTATACGGACTGAGATTATAGGGGAAAAAAAAACAGAAAAGAAAAATAATGTGTTTGCAATGTAGTATTAATCTTTGTCATGCCATCCACTTCCATTTCCGATCCATTCTCACTTTCACGCTCAGTGTATTCATATGGTCCACTTCCCCCTAATTCATTAGGCCATCCTCCCTAATTATTCAATTCCCTCTTCTGCTCCTTCACAGAAGAGACTGGGAAGGTCCATGCATTCTCCTACCTATGGAGAGCTGCACTTTTAAAAGGCAAGATCCATAAGAAGCTAACTTAAGAACACAAGTTTCTGGGGTTGAGCACTTAGCAATTAGGGCTTAACAATTAATTGGAATTCATGGAGTAATTTGGAGATCACTTATGCCCATATAGCAACTTGCTACCAGAGGAAAACGTAGCCTCTTCTTCCCCTCACCCTCTGGCCACCCACATTTTCTCTCATAAGTCAATACCGAGCTCCTCACCAGATCACTTGGCAACCCACTGAGCTAAACCAACTGAACACTTTCACTTTGTAGACTTCCTTTTCTTCTATTTCATCTTCCTAAACTGGGTAACTGTAGTATGAGGCAACTGTCAGTTCTGGAATAAGGACAGCCGGAATGGCCAGTCAGCAATGAAGATGAAAAGAAATCGCAGCAACTGTCTATTAGATCAGCTTCACAACCTGCAGTTCGGAGTAGTACTAAATTACCAGTGTCTGGGGTAAAACCAGCTATGAGAGGGGGAACGACTCAGTTAAAACACCTCCAACATAACTGAAAGACCCAAATTCTTCTTATTTCTGCCCCAGAAACAGCTCCTCCAGAAGCCAACAAAAGAGCTTGATAACCATATTGTTCCAGCCGCTACAGAGAAATCTGGTGCCTGAAAAGAGCGATTTTACCACTGAATAACGCAGGGAGCTGGCAAAATGAGGAGAGAGAAAGAATGCTTCATATAAATACAGAAGAAGGTAACAATTTCCATTCTCCACATGAACAGAAATTTTATAAGAGGTAGCTAACGTAAAATAGCTTTCTACTTACGATGGGTAAGCGAGTTCCCATGTATTCTTCATTTTGTATGGGCATTTCCCAGAATTGTAACATATTTCCTCACAGTTTTGTGTGAAATTATGTTCATAACTGCGGTATTTCACTGAAAACCCTATGTTTAATGCAAAAATAATGCTTGAATTTTACACGACTATGAAAAGAAAACTGCCTAAGCCAAGAGCAAAACCAGAGGGGCATCATAACTTCATTCTAATGACTCTTCCTGAACACTTTTGGATGGAACTATAAATAGGTATTCAGTGAAACTGAATAGCCAATGGAGAAATTAACACAGCATGGCATACAGAACCTGACATAAAAGTTTAGGCCATCAAAATCTTTTGGGTAAAATCTTTCTGCATATTCTGTAGCTCAGTTGAGGTCTGGGGTCGAGAAATCCCCTCTTCTTCTTCGTCTTCCTCTGATCTACATAATAATAACTCTTGATCAGATGTTGTCCCATGTGTAGTAAGTGCATTGGTTCTTCATCTTTCTTCACTGTAAGGGTTGCTTTTTGTGCCTCTTGTTTGCTTTTCCCCTTGCGTACAGAGACAACCAATAT
>JBCJKH010041837.1:0-22069 GCA_039877255.1 Loriculus beryllinus | reverse complement strand
CAGGGGTGGACTTAATACATGCACATGGGCAATTACTGCAGCGCCGCTGACAAGCAGTAACTTGTTGAAAGCAGCTGGAATTTAATCACAGTCTGTCCACCCCCCAGTATTCCATAGGTTATTTTCTCCCTCTGTCATTCTCACACTCTCCCCTGGCATTTGCCCCCTACATTGACCACTTCTCACATTAGGTAATTGCTTTTTTTATAAATATCCAAGTATGCTACTTTCACTTGGGAAAAAAGTAAATGCTATAGACTGCTATTGTATTGCCAGTGGAAGTGATCTCTGGGGCAAAAGCTACATAGTCTGAAGGCACATAGAGATCATTTCTACTAAATCACATTATATGAGAAAGAAAAACTTCTTATCTGAACCTTAGTTTTGTTCCCTCTTTAGCTAAAGAACAGTTTATCCTGCAAATCTCAAATAAACTCTTATGGCACTCACTTGTAATTGAATTACGTCACTCGTGGTAGGAAACAAACAAATGAACAGAAAAACCCTCAAGAAAACTTAACACATTATTTTGAAGCACATTCTGTTGAACTACCGATTCCTGTTTGTGCTCGAGGCAGCTTCAAATCCTGGGATGGCTGGTCTCTTGGTTTTACTGTTTCTGCTGCAGGATCTGTGCTTATTTGGAGCATGTAAGCTGGGATGCAGAACTAGCTTCCTGCAGGGTGATGGCTTTTAAGATTGCAGATGATGTTTTTCACCTGACAGACTACACAAACTGTGATACAAGATTAAAGACCATAGGCATGTTTAGAAAATCTGGGACAAGGCATAAACTTTGTCGGGTTGACCGATTTGATTTTCTCCTGCATCCGTTCTCCTGCATATTCCTGATGCTCTGTTACTCATAATTAAGCCCACAGTCAGCATCAGAGAACTAATTTAAACTACCCTAATATCAAGTTTTGAGGGACTTCAGCATCCTTTGTGGGCTAGGAAGGAAAGAGTAGGCTAGAAGGTGCATCCTTCCCAGGCTAAGTGGTACATTTTGGGTTTTGCTTGACTTCAGATTTCCAGCAGGTACAGTTGACCAGATGCAATAAGATGAAATAGAGCAGATTTCAACTTTCACAAATTCAGGCTGTGCCTGTTGGAAAAACCAATACAACCAAAGCATCTCTGCCAGCTCTCTGGTTGTGTTTGCCTGGGAATGCTAGTTTATGTGATAGACACTCCCATATGGCAGCCCAGCCTTAGGGTCTTTCAAAATAAATATCAGGGCATCTAGAAAGTAGCCACAAACATTTGTGAGTCAAACTTGAACTACGTAAAAGAGCTACCAGTTATCCTACAGATAAATCACAGTTACTGTGTACTCTTAATCTATTTTTAAGCAACAGATTTGCTTTAAATACTCTCAGTAGTAGCATCAGCAAAACAGTTTTAAGTTTATACTGAAAAAAACCTCTAAAAGTGTGAAGTAGCTTTAGGTTATCCTGCCTTGGCTGACGGTGGCAAGAGCTGAAAACCAAGAAGTAACTTCCTCTTAAAGCCACTCATACACGACTGCAACACCATCTATGACAGCACTGCAGTTTGCTCCAGAAGCTGGTCATGAGTGTCATTGCCCAGCTTCCTTCTAGTTGAGCCACTTATTACTTCCATAACTTTTACATCAGATCTGTGCTATAAACCTCTCAAGGCAAAGCTTCTTGGCCACCAACAAAAATCAATCCCCCTCAGCCTGTACAAAACCAGCAATGCACTATTACAACTTTGCCACAACCATTATCAGAACAACTACGTTCTTTTAAATTACCATTAATTTCATTTCATCAATTCTCATTATAACCCTTTCATCATTAAAGAGATATATAGTTCTTTATAGCTAGTTGTCACTTTTTGATAACGTAACATAGCATGCCCTTCCAAATTTGCTCAGAACATGGTGGGTAGAGGTAGCAATGAAGTTGTAGGTTGTTGCAGGTTTTTTAAGGGTATGGGGAGGGAGAAAAGAAGATTAATACTAGAGTATATAGAAAAAATTAAGTCAGTGTTAGTATGTGTTTCGATAACAAATATTTTTCATTTGCGTGCCTTTTTTTAGGAACAACAAAACAAGAACAAAAAAACCGGGACAAAACATATGCAGAGTCAGATAAACAAGACACTTGAAACAAGAAGTGGTAACATGGATGACGAAGATGCAACAGTGACATAAGCGTGGAACAGCTGGGTTTAGCTGTGTTACCCTGTACACTCCTTCCCACACAGTGACTTATTTTAACTCCTGTTTCTGTTCAAGTTTGTCTGTTTTACACGTCCCAGCTTGCACTAGACTCAGCTGTGCTTAGCACAGTCTGTTATTAATAGACCTTATTACAGATCAGGAGCCAGATTTCTAAAGTCTTCACACTTAATTCCATGCAAACAGCCATACAGGCACAAGTAATTATTGATGTGCATGAGCACCCAGCCATAGATTCAGCATCCTTTTGTCCTTCCTGGGCAGCAGTCCCTCATGGTACTTTACATCTGAGTGCTAAATATCTGCTAAATTTATAAAACTCTTACAAATTGCATATGTTTTGATATATCTATAAACTCCATGGATCTGGGAAGCCATAAGCCTGGCACTTGCGATTCTCATGGCATTCTCAAAGCACACATAGCAGGAGATTTATTGCTGAAAGGATAACAATTCAGTGATTTTTTTTTTTTGTACATTTGCTTTCCAGTGGTTCCATTACTCAGCCTATGTAATGTGCTGTAAATAATTAAGTAGATACCTACTAACAAGAGGCAGATTGGTTGCTAATGGCCGTGGTGCTGTCAGCTTCAGTTGGACACGGCACTACAAAAAGGGTAAAGGCAGACTGAAGTCTATCCTGGGAGAGGAAGTCTGAACTATAGTGTTTGGGACAGAAATACCATCTTCCACAAAACAGAAGTCAAGGAGGAGAGCAGGTTAAACAAAGGGAAGTGGCAAAGAAATCTTCTGTGACGTGGCAAGTCCTGATGCTACGATCAACTGAACTCCAAGTTATTTGGGGCATTACTACCAAAAGAAGTTAGATGAGTGTAAACTGTTCTATCCAAATGTAGCAGTTGGATTGATAAAAGAACATTAAGGCCATCTGATTGAAGCTACGTCTCTGATTAGGGGTGAAGCCATGAGTTACACCTGTTCCTGTGTGGTGTCCCTGCACACTGTATCCTTCCTAAAAACATGTGAAGGAGAACAGAGGATTTTCATTTTTCTCAATTCATCTTCCCGTTAGCAAATCTGTCATACCTGTCATACTGGACTAAAGAGCAGGAATCACAATGATTCATCTCACAAAGAAAAACAGCTTAAAGTTGGAATAATTTTCATGCATGTTTTTCCCCTATGATCAATGTGTGAGCTCTGTATCTTCTATGCCAGTCCACTGAAAGCTGCTCTTGAAAGTTAACATTTTTGTATTCTTTTTTACTTTTCAGTTAGGGCTATCTATGGTAATCAAGTCTGGGAGCTTTATTCTGTAACTATCTTGTCTAAGAAATGTTTAAAATCAAAACTAGAACTGAGGTGCAAATGCAATTTGAATTTATAGCTAAAAAATCCAAATAAGCAATATCTGGTTCAGACTGGAGCCTGCAGTACATCTGCCCATATATTCCATAGGGGAAGAAAAGGAAAATACAACAATGCAATTGTTTTGAAAGGACATTTTGACAAGCCTAATTTGATGTATTAAAAATTCTGATTTTAAGAGCTTCTCTGGTGACAGTTTGTCCCTTCTAATAGTACCACAATTTAAATGAGTTTAACGGATTTGAATTTCTCTTTTAGAGTCTGTATCAATGTTGCTTATTCTGCTTGATCATACAAACAGCTGCTGCTACACATCAAATTATCTTTCACTCGCTGTAACACTGAGACAGTGCTTTGCTTGTTCTGTAATTTAGAGGTCTGATGGCTTCAAGTTTTCTTTCAGGCCTCTTGGAGATTCATGGGCTGTGCACTTCCCTCAGTACATCACTCCTGCTCTGTAAGTCATTGTGCTGGGTCCATGTTCAGAAACATATTGACTACAGAATTGATCTTTTGACCTGTAACTCACTGAATGGCCTCGCTCCCTTCTGCTGAATAGATCTTCAGCAAGCTGCTCTTTGAGGTCAGTTGATTCTGATCTTATAACCATTTCTAAACATCATTTGGAGGTCAGCGAGTGACAGGACCTTTACTTTATTTGTTTCTTTGCTTTGCCACAGAAGGTAGGGGAAAGCAGTATGGATTTCACACGTTCTTTCAAAAAGGGAGCTATGCTAGTTATTGGCTGTGGTGTAAATTTACCAGGTTAATTTAAAGAAAGACAGAAAGTAGCAGCAGAAAGTCTAACATGGAAAAATGATCTTTTTGGGAACTGCAGGAAGTCAGAGACAAATTCACATATCACAGTGCACAAGAACAGTCAGTAAATGACAAAAAGCATGTAAAGGTACACATGGTTTTTAGAGCAGATTTCTCTCTCTTCACCGAAACAAAATATGGAAATACATTTTGAATATATATATCTTAAAGACATAGTTATGGGTTTCTTTTAAAAGCAAATTTCTGGAATTAAAGAACATTTCCTTTTTTTCTTTTTCCTCTTAAAATGCTAGAACCTAAAGACAACCCACTAACAAAGTTCCTTAAAAGACCTCATCACATAAACAGTTAGGTCAGACAGCTTTATTATGCCAACTGCTGCTGGAGCTATTGGTCTCTCAGCTTATATTCCTGAGTTTTAGTTTGGCAATGGCTGGATGCTCTCACTCCCTATTTATGAGATTAGGTTGATCACGTTACCTCCCAGTTCCATTGTTGTAATAAAATAAGACCAAGGCAATCAAACTATGCACAATTTTAGCAGACAGAGAAGGTTGGACAACACTTTACAGGCATCTGGTAGCAGTAACAGTGTCTGAGGTTTTATCTCAAATGTCTAAGTGTAGTACAAGATTGCCAACTTAAAATACAGCATCTCTGACAACAGTTTGAAAGATACGAGATATTGTATTCCACATTGTTGTCATACTTAATTGGTAGTAATGCTCCACTGATACTATTCTGGTAAAAACAGATAATACATTCAGCTCATCCGCAAGTTATAAAGACATCTTGATTTGCAGAAAAGGCTGTCACAACATCATGAAGACTTACATAGGAACTGGACAGGTTTAGAATAGGAAGCAGCAACTTCCATGGCAAAATTACATGCAAATTAATGGCACATGCAAATAGCCAGGACATGACAAGTGAAAAATTGATCTGTGCAAGTAGACATGTACTGTTCTGAATACCTGAATCCATGTGAGAATATTGTCTAGTACTGCCCCTAATCCAGATAAAAAACATTCACCGAAGTGTGGGCCAAACAGCACATGAAAGTCAGCAATCCCAGAGAAGGCATATTCAATTACTGGCATACATAGATCTGCCAGTTTGGAAGTTTTTACTCTGGTTTTGGTGAGGTTAGTCCTTCTTTTCATGCCCCATAAGCCACAGAGCGTACGTGTTTCAACATATTGTCAAAGCTTTGTCTGTAAAAGAATTTATTTGACCAGAAACAGTCCCATGAAGCCATCTGCTCTGCTGCGTAAGCTAAATATAACGCACATTACCTTAAAATGCATTTAGAATCATCACTCTCTACATAACTGTAGACTGGCATGGTATAATTATCATAGCTTCAGTGAAAACAGCAGACCTTTGGCCACTTGAAGAATTTCTGGGGCCCATGACTGGGAGCTTTATCTGAGTAACAGCTGAACAGCTCTGAGTTTTCTTACGCACACAGAAATGAAACTTTAATTCATACCTTACAAATGCAAGCAAATATTAGAAATTCTCTCCTGTGAGCTCTTCTGAATTAGAATGTGAACTTCTTAAAATTCTTCATAGAATAATTTCAATGGAAAAGAAATTGTACTGAAACAAAATCCTACACAAAACCTCTCAGCAGTAACATATGCTTTGTATGTGTTGGTCTAGGCAGTACTTAAAATGGAATATGTATTGATTTATTTAACATAACAGGTTTCCACCTAAAACCTCTGTCCAGCAACTCATAAGTACCTTATTTTTAATCTGTCAATGAATTCATGAAAGCAAAATACTAGTAAAGCACGATCTTCATGCAGAAAAGAAGCAAATCAGAATATCACCCTACAATGTGGTTAATCTGTGGCAGCAGATCAAAGTCAGCTACATGTCTTAAAATTTTATGATTACTGTAAATGGATACTTCCAAAATGACTTCAACAAGAAAAACAGCAGCATATCTTGCTGTCATAAAAATATACAATAACTAAGACAAAAAAAAGTCATTTGAGTATGTTAATGGGTTTGGGTAGCAGATCAATTTGCCTCTAAACAGCCACCTCTTTTGGATTAAGTAGGCTGGTAAACACCATAAACTGAGATTATGTACTGGCTGCTACTACTTCCTAAAACCCTGGTTGTTTTAAACAGCCATCATAGTTTTCAAACTATGGGGTTTAGAAAGCTGAAAAGTTAATTTTGACTTCAACATCTAACTTAAAACTTGTAAAAAAGCAGCTATAGTTCAATCGTTCAACCCCCAGTGGCAGGAGCTGTTTTGCAAGATCTGTTTCTTCATCACTGCAGCAGAAAACACAAATATTAAAAGGACAGAAGTATTGCTTCTGGCTCATTATGTTTAAGTGAAGTTAGAGATGTCCTTTCTTCCTAAATGATATTTTTCCCCAAGAAAAAAGCATACTTAGATTTTATTAATACAAGAATAAAGAAAAAAAAAAGACACGGTAAGAGTATGTGGAATATGACAGGATCAAAAGATTTGTTTCAAAATGTTTCACCAAAATACTTCAATTTCAAGGCTAGCTTTAGGCTTTAGAGTGTTAGAGAGCAGCAACTTTAATCCTACTTACCTGTTATATAGAATCACAGAATGGCTTGGGTTGGAAAGGACCTTAAGATCATCCAGTTCCAAAGCCCCTGCCATAGGCAGGAACACCTCACACTAAACCATGTCACCCAAAGCTCTGTCCAACCTGGCCTTGAACACTGCCAGGCCAGGTGTTGTAATATCCATTGCAACAAGCAGGACGTAAGACTTAGCGAGCATGGAAACATATGACAATATTAGACAGGTAGACCTTCCCAAGAATGACAATACAAAGAGCCACATCCTTAAGCTTTACTAATATACTCAAAGTGGCACAACCTAGAACAGCAATTAGATCTTTGGCTTACCCTCTTGTTTAGCTGACCCATGCATACCAGCACCCCAGTCAGCAGAGCAAAAAGCAGAGGCTTGTCCTGCGTCTTTCTCAGACGTTAAGCTCTGCAGAGCCCCTCTCAGATTTGTTGTGAGAGGTTGTGAGTGTTCATGCATAAATTTCTTTTAATATGTGAATTGGTAATGCTGCATATACATGACTTAAAACTATCAAACTCTTATAAACACATTAGAGGAACAGTAGGGATAAGTAAACGTATTTACCTCGTGTGGATTGGTGTAGCCCAAAAGTAGATTTGCTGCTTTAATATCACCATGAACATACTCATTTTCATGTACATATTCCAAAGTATCCAACTAGGAAAGGATTTAGAAAAGAAAACATCACCATCATCTTCTCCACTCTGTCCCTAACCCCACCACCAAATATTTCTCACACAGTGAAATCAAGGCTACACAGATTGAGCTGGCAAACTGTTTTTGTGTTAGAGCACAAGGACTACCCACTCTGTCCACAGAGTCTCTTGCAACCAGACACATAGGTGTATGGCAAATCAAAAAACAAGCCATGCTTTGCCATGAGGTATCCCTCTGTAACTATAAGTACCAGATTAAGGTCGCAAAGCAAGAATTAATATAGTACTTCATAAACACTGGAGAAAATTTTTGGGAACACAAAGCTCTCCAAAAGAGCATATTCAATCAAAGCTTAAAGTTTATAATATATTTGATCCTGAGAGTTATTTCATGTCACCATCCCCCTGCATCATCACCATCCTCTTTCACCTCTTTACAGAGGTACAAAATAGCTCTAATTGTTATTCAAAAGCATGTTTGCACTTGGAAACTCATGAAAAGAACATTCTAATCCTGGTGTTTGGAAGATATAGAATGCTACAAGTCTGTCAACCATGTGGCTACAAAAGCCTTTCACTTTTTTTTGATAGTTATTATTATTCAGGTCAAAAGGAAACTTTGGAGGTGTCCAGCTTAAACCCCCTGCTTCAAGCAGGACTAATGTAAGTTAAATCAAGCTGTAAAAGAGATTTAGATAGTCAGGTTTTAAAGTCCCCAAGAAGAGACATTTCACAGCCTCTGGGAAGCATGTTCCAGTGCTAAGACACTCTTTCCATAAAAACTTATCTTTATACTCAGATTAAAAACAAGAACATACATAGCATTTACACGTTTCATTCTAAACTCAAGAACCACCTAAAGGAACAAGATCAGAAAGATAATTTTCCAGTTAAACTGAGCAAGTTCAAGACACAGCAATTTCCTCTCTCTCTGTACATACCATTCGTGCCCCAAGTTGCAGAACAGTCTCCTTCTTAAACCTGCTTCCACAACCTTCAAAGATTTGCTGAAGGTCTTGCCCCAGTCTCTCCATGACCATGAATCTATAGCTACCAGGAAATACATAAGAGGGAGGAATCCTTTAAGACAGTACTGCAAGTTTGTGTCAAATTGAAAGGACTTATCTCCATTTTCTTTAAAATGGATCTTCAATCAATTTGAGGCTTAATTACAATTCATCTTTTCTTACCTTTTTCCCTTGTACTCAGCTAAGCCTGATCCCCAAAACACTGGAATTCCTAAACATCTTATTTTATTGAGATTCATCCATTTTCTTACTGTAATAATAATAAAGAGATAACATTGGGTTAAAGAAAACTGGAGAATTCCAGGTTTGGAGTGAGGTTTTCCTGCTGGTTTCCTTTTAGCTATCAAGCCAAGACACTGAGTGAAAAAATGAAACAAGTAATGATTTGGCAGCTTGTGTAGCAAACAAGTCAGCCCATAACTCTAAAGTTCTCTGCATTCTGCAAACCAAGAAGCAGTTTTTGTTCTATCAGTGTGGTACTTGGTTCCCTTAGAAGGCAGATAAACAATTATCAATAGCTGGAGAAATAATTCCTTCAGAAACTCTGCTTCATTCAATAGAGAATGATTCAAAGTATCAGAAGTGCTTATGTCTACTAGCAAGCTAAGTCATCTAAAGTCTTTAGGACATTTCCTGTGAATCAATCACATCCATGCTTAAGTGTCTGCAGAATCAAGTGCCATGATTACTACTAAATCCTGTGATGATTACACACACTCTTGGCTCTGAACATGGAAATACTTACTAGCAGAAATACACTCAGCAATTAGTCCATGTAGTACCTCTGTTCTAAGGCTGGCCTCTCTCTTGAGTCCTTTCATCGTGCACTCTGAAGTGAGCACAGAATACATTTGGCACACTTCTATTTTCCCTTCTGATCAGAAAGGAGAAGGATAACATCCAAGCAAAGAAACATAACAGCAATCTAAAACTATTACAGCACCAACAGTATTAGGTCAGTAGATATGAAATGAGCTCACTGTCAACAAAAGTTCTTACTAGAAGTAGTTAAACACAGATTTGCTCTTAAATCTACCAGAATCAGAGCTGATATATTACTTACTCTGCTCTTGTTTTGCAGCCCTCTGGTAAAATTTCAGTTCAGAAAATAAGGGGCCATTTTCAAGATACTCCTATTGAGAAATAAGCAAATTCAGTATCATAAAACACATTAGAAAGGCAATGGTTTCTCAAGAAAAGTGTATGAGAAATTCAAGAGAATGAAACCCCATTTCCCCCCTCCCTCCCATACATCATGCCATCTGAAACGTCATTTTAATAAGTTGTTTGGCCACACATTTTCTTGAACAACTCAGATTCAGGAATTATTTAAGACACTATTTTCAGAAATACTGTAAATGAGGTGTGTTTAAGTTCATATACTGATTATCCTTACTAAACTGTCGAGGGCAGTAATCAAGGAAAGAATCAACTCAAGGAAACATTGTGAGTCATAGAAATGCCAAAAATATCCCCAAGCAGGGAAAGTAATTCACTATCTAAAAAACAAAAGCACACGCATGCAGTACAGACCCAATGCTGACAATAAGGATAGACAATAAAGTGAAAGAACTGTGTGCACAAGTTGATAATTTAGTAATGAGATCCACACATTACCACTTTAATTACATGCACTGCATCATCTTCTACAGGAACATGAGTATGAGGGGAAGCTGCAAAATGAGAAAGAGAAGGGATCAAGTTGTATGAAGCAAAATATGATTACAAATAAAAACCAAGCTAACAATGCATAAGGTGACCAACAAAATACATGCAAAGATACCCAACATTTTGTCTGAATTCCTGCTTTTTAAAGGTCAGAGGTTTGCAAAGTTCAAAGAGAACCAAAACGAATCCCACACACACGTGGAAGCTTTAATCAACAAGTACTGAGGCAATTTTAACCCACATTTTGAGAACTCTCTCCCTAGATGCTAATTAAGGAGTAAGCAGGATGTGCCCACGACACCTTTGCACCACAATGAGGTCTTCCATTATAACACACTATGTTGAAGTCTTTCCAGTCAATTGGCTAACCTCTGTATTTGGTTGCTGTCAATTCACTGTCGTGACAAAGACACCACTTAAAAGTTGTGACCTACATTATGCCTCTAGAGAGGATTGTCTGCTTTCCTCTATTACAAATTAATTTGGCCCTAGAACTGTGATTTCTATTCTGACATTATTTAGACACTGGCCTAAGTTAGGGATAGCACAGCCACCACCTGCCTAAAGGGGAGACAAGGGATTGTGCCTCTAACTGCAAGTACAGATTTCAAAACAATAATTGACCACATGTGCCAATTACAGCCCAGGAGACAGAACCTCTCTGTACAGACAATGCAATCCTATTTTCTTCTGACCCTGAGAGAACTATCAGTTCTCTCTGATACTACTGAAGCTACATGGAGCTACACTGGGATTAAAATTTAATGAGACTAAATCATCTTTTAGAATCATCACTGAAAAGAAAACTAAAAAAGAATACAGTTCCTAGGAAATAAATGTCCCTTTCAAACTTCTTGTAATGATCAAATACCAACAACAGCCCAGGTGTGAAACACTTCAACTATCAGCACACACAAAAATAGACTCCTTTTATCCACATAATAAAAATGAAGTAAACTTGGATCTCACCAAACCATCAGAGCTTACATTTTTTGGTTGTCAGGGCACAAAAATATTTTGAACAGCCTCCTTCAGCTGCCATCTTCCTTTAATACTATTTGGCAACTGGGTTGAATCTGGCAGCATATACACCGTAAACACGCATAGGGTCCCCACTGTCTTCTGCTTGACACTCCCCGGTGTGAATGCTTCTGTACTAGTAACACATTAAGTTAAATGAACATATCCTGAAACAGTAGCTCTGGAAGGTGTTAACTGTCCATGGACTGGAATAAGAATGGTCATATTCAAAAGACAATTTAAAATTATCACACAACCAGGAAGGAAGTTTTGGTAAACTTTATTCTCATCATATTATTGTACTGAACTGGGAATTTAGATACAAGTGCTTGAGTCTCTCTGACACATGCTGATTACGTGTTAACGCCAAAGACATTAGTTTAAAGGAACACATCCCATGTGTTTTCATGGTATTCAACAACACCACATTACCCAAACAATTAAGATGTACTCCGTGACACAGATGAGAAAAGAACCCGTGTATAAGAAAATATATTTTAACACCAAATTACTTAACAGAGGTTTGATAGGTATAGAGAAAAATCAAATTTAAATGTATTTGAAAGAGTCTGATCTAACTTCCCTGTAGACATCCTGACATTTTCTAAAGAGAGGCCTCATTCGTGGTAATCTGGAACAGACAGAAACAGCTGTCAGGGTAATAAAGAAGAGCAATTAACAGGAGGTATCCCAGCAAAAGGGCCTGACCCCCATGGTTCTTCCCCTGTGCCAGTGTGGATGGGTTTTGGAGTCACACTGAAAGAACATCCTGAAGAAAAATACAACCAAAACTAACTGGCAGTTGTTACAATGTGAAAAGGGAGAAAAGTCAGGCAAAGCTCAACAAGATTCAGGAACAGATGCTCCTCACAATGAGTAACATGACATTCAAATCTACAAAAGGAGAAATTGCATTATTGGTTTTACTGAACATCCATGAAACAGGGTGTAACATTCACAATGAGTAACACTCTAAACTTCTCACAGATAAGACTGTGACAATCAATCTCATGCATACAGGTAAGCAGGAGCTGCATGGGTACCTTGTGTTGCATCATTTTAATTAACCAGTCAGATATCAGGCAGCAACACTTTAGTGCAGCTCAGAAATAGGACAGACTAATTTTTTTGTGTCCATAAATAAACATAAATGTTTTTTAAAAAATTGTCTCATTACTATGTATAGTTACTTAACAGACTGGAAAGGCTCCCAAGGTTTAACAAACAGTCTGATTACATACCTCATAGACCGCCACCACATACTCTCCTGCGAGTTTAGCTCATAGTTAATTACTGTATACTCGTAATTAGCCATGTGCTAGCCTCGTTCTGTGTGGTAGCACATGGCTATTTATAATATTACAAGCAGTTTAATGCTAGACTGCAGGACAGTAAGCAGAGACCCTGCAGGAGAGCAATGCTGATAGGCAGGAGGTCTCTG
The DNA here is from genome assembly GCA_039877255.1 of Loriculus beryllinus. Lineage (NCBI taxonomy): Eukaryota > Metazoa > Chordata > Aves > Psittaciformes > Psittacidae > Loriculus > Loriculus beryllinus. Next base: position 9,345 of record JBCJKH010041837.1, on the reverse strand, counting down.
ATGGCATATAAGTACATATATAGAGTACCAGGAGCACTATATGGCAACATTATGTTTGCAAAGGATATCTTGAAATAGCATAACAAGTGTAAGAGTTCCCAGTTCACGTTTTTATCAACTAGAGATGCACAATCTCCTTATATCTGGGAGTAGGGGTTTGTGGGTGCTGCTGTTGATGTATGCACACAATCAAAACCATTGTCTACATAATTGTTAACTGGGAACACTGGTGCAAGATGAACCTGTGTAGGGGGCTGTAGATGTTTCTATCTCATGCCAAGATGAGTCTCACCAAACACTCGCAAAGGACAAAGGACAGCTCTATTTTGCCTTCCTCCCCTTCATCCCACAGTCGCAGCTACCACACCAGTGAAAAGCATACAGATTTAACACGCACTCCCAAATGAAGCTGTGCAGTAAGATTCACATTCTTTGCCATCATTTCCAACTGTTGTGCCTACACAACACAGCAAATAATTCACCTCAAATTAACCAGCGTCCATAATTCCCTAGTTTCACCCAGGCACAGCAGTTACAGTCTCATCATCCACTTTAATGGTAAATTCCATCCGTTCTGTTGCCGAGTGCCACAACTTTAATTAATGGAGATTTCTAAATGTTAATAAGACATGGTAACAAAAGAGTGTTTCTGGATGAGCTGATTTCCTCCAACCACACAGCACAATTGCATGCAGTTTGACAAAGAAGACTGCCAATTCTATTCTCCAGTTCAAACGTGCTTGTTGCAGTTTTAGCAGTTCATTTGTGGCAGTCGCATTTGGAATATGGTGAAATATTTTCAATGGCTCTCCCAGAACCAGTTTTGTTGACAAAGTTTACACAGTGGAAAAGAAAACAGCATTGATTTGGCAGTTTTGAAAAACATCTCTGCTCCTGTCCACAGCTGGTGTCTTTGCCACTGCTGGCTATTTTGAAGATATATTTGTTTAGGAAATGTGTAAAATTGGTTTCAGAAATTCTTGGGTTGCTAGCTGGGTTTTTGCTTTGTTTCATTGGTTAACCAATCCCAGAGAGTTATATGGGCACTTGAGTTTTTTGCAGGAATAAAAACTAACCTCAAAAATACCACCCTTGGAAGTTACAGGCTACCTGTTAAAAAGCTGGAAAAATTCTGACCCTGTTTAAGTCAAGCCAAGAGCTGTTCAATTCAATGGCTAACAAACTGGGGGGGAGGGGGGAAGTGTTGCTCAAAGCATCTAACAATAAAAACCAATTCAAGCTGCAGGAATATAGTTACCAAAATCAAAACGTACACACGTAAATAAAAAAGTCGTATCTAATATTTAACACATGACTTTGAACATTTCCTGCCTATGGAGGGAAATACCAATACTGGGAAATACTGGTGCTGAGGAGAACAAACAACATCACTTTCTCCCCTCTGCCTTCACAATATCCAGTGAAATATTCAGTGCTTGAAGGGTGCTTGCAGTCCGTTTTTAATGTAGCCCAAGGAACACCTACTTCTCTGCTTATATTGTCACTTTAACATGCATCATCATTTCCTGGACAGACTCTTTTCTGAGCAGTATTTACATGACATGGGTTTTGTATAGATTCTTCTTCTATGTAGTTTTATTAATATAGCGGTTTATTTACACAAATTACATGCACCTCTGTACCACGCTTCTGAAATCACCTCCCACCAACCCTAACTAAACTGGTTTTGGTAGAAAATTGTGCTCAACTGCTGAACTGTTTTGCCAACAACTGCAAATACCTCCCAGGTTAAGAACACTCAGTACTGGTAGGAAATTTCACTACATTTCTTACCCATCTTAGACTGAACCCTTAATCATGATTCAGTAGAGCCAAAGTTTTGTATTCCACAGCAATGGAAGCCACTGATTGACTTTTAGAGTTACTAATGTTAAGCTGGAATAGGTATGACATATTTTTTAACCCCAGGCAAAAAAAAAAAAGGTATCTAGGATCTGCTCTTACAGCACTCTCAAATGGGAGTCTGGGAATCCTAGAATGGTTGGGATTGGAAGGGACCTTAAAGACCATCCAGTTCCAGTTCCCTGCTATGGGCAGGGACACCTTCCACCAGACCAGGTTGCTCCAAGCCCCATCCAACCTGGCCTTCCAGTCCTCTAATACTTAAAACTTGATGTACAAGCTGCAATCTGGCAAGATTCTGCCCCAGCCCATCCACTAGTCTGACTAGTGGACTAGTGTGGTGGACGAATGAAGAGCATGACATCGGCTCCCAAATCACAGGTCCATACATATGCAATAAACAGAACAAACCAACACATTATGTGGCAGAACACTCAAATATAATAGTAAGGATCTCTGCAGACTTTGTAACAGGCTTTAGACTGTGTCAAAATGAGTTACGCTTTCCAAGTTAAGACTTTTAGCCTACAGAGGACCAAAAAAAGAAGAAAGAGGGAAGATTCAAGGAGAATCAGTCATCAGTAAGAGCTAGTTGTGGTAAGGAGCATTTCCTCTTTAACAGATGGTGCAGGCTGATCCTGCACCATGTGGTCAGCTCTAAGTAACCACTAAGTAACAAAATCAAGCTAAATGTATGATTTGGTTGCCTACAGACATGGTGAACAATTAGATCATCTGTTTGCTATCTCTATATTAGTTTTATATTAGTAACAAGATATAAAGCCTCTTTCCTGAAGAGGTGTTTGTCTACCAATGAATTTATTTTCACACTAAGCTTCACACCTGCAGGTACAATGAGACCTTTGCTGAAATGCATTCTAACATCTGAAGGTTAAGAAAAATCCAGCCCTAACCAGACAGTTATCTGATATTGCTATTAATTACAGGGGCTTGCTATTAATATTATTTTCTCCATTGAGTTTATAAAAATTCTGCTGAACATATATCTTTTGGTGTCATTTTTAGTGCATTTTTGTAAATTGCTGCACTGTTGTAAATATTTTCAGTGAAGTTAATTTAACCAACTGCTGAAGTTTCTCTAGAACCAATTACTAAAGCAATTCCTAACGTAAACCAGGGGTTGGAACTAGATCTTAAGGTCCTTTCCAACCCTAACTATTCTATGAGCCTATGAATGATCAGCGTGAGGATGACAGAATGTGCTCCTATCAAGGCTTCTCTCCTCTAGAAGATGCACACCCTTGCTCACAGCTATACAAACTATCCATGGCAATTACTCTTTCTCTAACAGAAACAAAGTTTCTTTGACACCTCGCCTGGTTCCCAGAACATCAGGCCTCAGAACATCAACAGTAGAGTATACTACAGTCCAAATTTTACAGCAGAACAAGCCACAGCCAGACTTCTTCCCCGGCCACAGCAGATCTCCCAGTGCTGCTACTATCAAAAGGTAATATTCACCCATTTAATCACTGGTTGCTGCTCAAGTGCCTTTTGCCTCTTTGTGCCTTCTTTGCCTCTTCTAGAAAATAATGGGGAGTGGGAAGAAAATGCCAGTGTGCTGGCTGTAGTGGTGACTGATCTCCAAGTAGGGCTGACTTTGATTATGACTTTATCAATACATACTTTCCTGAGCTGCCCATATTCTAACAACACATGCAAAACCAGCAGACAAACAGCATCACCTGAATACCTGCTGCAAAGCTGCCCAAACAATGGTTTCAAAACTGTTAGTGTTCATCTACCACTTAGTGCTAATACACACATAATACAATAAAAACACTTTTACCATAGAATAAGTTCTATTGCAGAAGACCTCATCTATCAAAACATGTGTATGGAAATGTAAAAAATTAATATTTTGCAGAACCATCAGCTTCCATGAGAAAGAAGCCTGCAGGCAAGTAGTGCTGTGTGCAGCACATTTCACTGTAACACTGGAATCTTAACAAAACATTATGTGACCTTTTTGCATTTAAATTTTCAGTCCAAATTGTGCATTAATAGAGTGCTTGCAGCAGGACTAGAGAATGATTTATATAAAGACTGGTATTAATTACTGACTGGGATCAGGAAGATAAATGAGGAAATGTAAGGACCTCAGTGGCACCCCCCTCAACTCTTGCTTCATTTTCCAGTGTACTGTCACTGTTCTCCACAGGGCTACAAACCAGTCATGAGACCACCAATATGTCATATTCTTCCTCAGTTGCTCTTCAATTTGCTCTATCAAAGGGCTAACAGTTCTGTCTGAGGTGCCTGACATTTGCTGTCATTAAGCACCAGTAACAGAGATAAAATAAACCTTCTAATAAACAAAGGCATAGTTAATTTCTGCTTATGCTCCATCTTGCCCTTGTTACGGCAAAAACAGTGTTTGAGATAACATCATTAGGCAGCTTCTATTGCTTCTGGCAGCAGAGGAAACTGCTCTCTTCAGAAGCATTGGGAAGAATCAGTATTTGTAAGCCTTCTGCTGCTGGATTTGCTCTGGTCAAGATAAAAATGCAAAAAGAGAAACCAAGGGAAGGAATGAGTAAATAAAGAAATAGACAAGATGGCAAAGGTGGAAAAGAGAAAGAACAAATCAGAAAACCAAGGAAAATGTTAAGTTAGGCAGGACTGAACTTGCAAATAGTGGTGACTTTCATGTATGTAATTAGAAATTTGGAAGCCCAGCTCCCAAAGAGACTACTTGCATCCCAGGACTCAGGGCCAGTAAATGCCTTTCAGCAGCTTTGATTTAGTGAATAGGACCTTCCATGGAAGGCATCCCTTGTAAACAGATTTTGCAGAGGTACTGTAAAATTTCTCAAGAACATGATTATATTATTATAATGTAGATTAATGGAGTATGGAGTAGCCTTAATGGGAAATTAAGCTATAACAATGCACATCAAAATCTTTACACCACTACTGTAAAAAGACTTATTAAAAGATATAGCCAGCAAAATTAACCTTTACTTTTATAAACGGGCTGTACTGTTCATATTTGGCAGGCAGTAGAAACTGTTTCCACTTGTCTTTCCCACCTCTCTACTGCTCTTTCTGGGTTAGCATCTCACTGAAAAGTTTAGTGGTCCTCTCACGTCTTGCTGTATATGCACTAAAAACTAGTTTGAAAAGCACAGAGGAAGAAGGTGCTTCTCAGCACCAAGCATCCATATCTTACTCTCAACTTTTTGTCATCTACTTCATTCCCCTTGACTCAAAGATAATTGAACTCTTTCATATGATCAAGTGTAAAAAAAAAAAAAGCTACTGAATGGTATTTACATAATATATAATGTATCAGAGATAAAGAGGTGGACAAAATGAGAAAGCTCCAGTGTCATTATCTGGGGATAAATCTAGCCCATGTCTCCTTTTAACTGTAGGATGAGCTATGCAGAGAACTGAGCCTTCAGTTATCATTCATGTATCATGTAGCATTCACTACCCCTCCTGAAAGAAGAGATTAAATGAATGCAAATACCATTACAAAAGTAGCAGCTGCATTTCTTCAGCCATGCTGCCACTTACAAAAAAACCCCACAGAATAGTAACATCAAGGCTCCTAGGTTGTATTCTCATTCCCAACTAATCCACTAGACTGCTTTACACCTCAGTTCAGTGGGAGCCAAACTCCAACAAACACCGCAATGTGAAATCACTTCAGCAGTCTGTGTGATTGGGCAGAAAACTAATCAAATCTGCATGAGACTGTCCAGATCCCATGTGCTGTACACCCACAAAGTCCGGTGTGGTTTGACTGCAACAGAAAATGACAGAACTATATTCCAAGTGATTCAGAAACAACATTTTTTGTATTACACATGGAGAGCTACACCCAGTATAACCTTGCTTGCTGCACTGCATTTCCTCTGTTCTTTCTCTCCATAGGAGCCTTCTGCAAGTTTCCATCTTCCTGTCATGTATCCTTGAATGGCAATATCCAGAGACACCTTAACATGATTTCTTAGCTCACGCTAAGCTCTATTTTCTTAGAGTAACATCTCATACATGCCCTATGCATAGCATCTGTCAAACATAACCCACTGATTATAGAATCAGAATCAACTAGATGGTTCAGGAAAGGTCATAATAAGCTATTGGATATATCAAAAAGAAAAGAATCTAAAAATTCTAATACTGTCCTAACCTTTGGCTCCTCTATAACTATTAGTTGAAGCCTCTGGTTCAGTCTGTTGAGCAGTTAGGAATGTGTCAATGATAGGAATTCCATAGGAAGCCAAACTAGAAACTCCACTACAAGAACCCATCAGATGCACTCCAACTACTCACAGTAACATAAAGATTCAAACCAATTTCTTCAGACAGCATCAAACATGCACTTTTTGAGGAACCACACCAAATCTAGTCCAGAGCAGACCACACCAAATCCAGTCCAAAGTAAAACAAACCCTCCACTTTATTTAAGTGTAGGTGTAGGGCCATACCCATCAACTGTTGCCATTTACTTACTCACTTCTGTTACACCAAACTATTTGCAAACCTATGCACACAACCTTAGTTTTCTCCAGGTTTTTCAGTGACTGTGTTTACTTTGCAGAAAATCAGAAGCAGTGGCATTTAGGTTGTTACTGAAATCTTTTTGCTTCATCTACACATGCATTCAATAGGATGAAGTGCAAGTTTACACCTTTTTCCCCTCCTAGAAAGTTTCTCCACTCAAACCTGAAGTCTAGATAAAATTAGTCCAGATGCATAAATAAAATTATCCACCCTTCTGTAGTTCACAGTCAAACACTAATAGCTGGAAGAACAGCACAACTGGGCAACCACTTTAGAGAAGCAACATCTGAACACATATGGGACCCTGAGCCCATGAAATAAAATATGAGTTTTCAGTTGCCATTCAGTTCTTTGTGATTAACCAAAATCAACACGAGGAGAGAAAAAAAAAGGAGGGGAAAGAAAGAACACTTCAGTGCAATATAAAATGTTCCTGAACAGCTGAAAGCAGACAATCACCATGAGATAGCCAGGCAGATGTAACAAAGATCACAGTCAAGCTGTCACCAAGAGACCAGTGGCACCCAAGTGCTACATTTATGTCTGCAAATATCAAAAGAGCAAACATGTTAACCCTTCTACAGAAAAAGCACACTTTTTCCTATCTACTGTAGATGCCTGATGCTACAGTTTGACACTGATGGACAACTCCTTCACTTCCATGAAACCACATTAAATGCAGCACAGCTCAGCATATTTGAAAGGAGTTACTAAAGACAACTGATAACACACATGGCAAATGATGCCTGTTCTAATGAACATTTGTCTCATTATAAAGATCTGGAAATCACACTAAGTGGAAAGCTCATGCTGCATAACAGCGTAGGAACAGAGTATTTTCCAACAAATCACTCAATATGAAGGAAACATTATTAAGAAATCAACCGAGAAAAAAACCAAACCCAGGAGTAGGAAACAATCAAAAGGAGTTTCCCAGGAGTAGGAAACAATCAAAAGGAGTTTCCATGGCAAACACACACGAAAAGGAAAACTGTAAAACAAGAAGGTTTAGCTGGTTTATGCATAAAGGGAAGTTGATTTATATATAGAAGTGACTTGCTTATGAAGTTTTAAACACTGATACTCTAAATAGAGAGATAACATATCTCTAACCTAAACAGATCATGTCTAGCTCCAGAGGTGATGTACTAAACTGCTTCTAGATAACTCTTTACTGCTGTCTTATACAAGCTCAGTATAAGGTCCACAGCCACTGTAGATCACTTTGCCCCGTCATGTTTGCCGTGGGGAAAAACAAACAAAACACACACCCCTCCCAAAAAATCCCAAACTTAATAATGCCTTGCATATAGGATTTGCTGTTTCATAGAGATCAGCAATAGTAACATACATTATATGCTCTCCAGTGACCCAGAATGCTTTACAAATGCTTTCAGAACCACTCATTCCTCATAAAAGACCGACTGAGTGAAATGCAACAGCTTCTTCTGAAGGAAACACAGAAAGCTAGCTAGGACAGAACAAATAAACAACAGCTTTTCCACCTCTGGTGAGAAGTTTTATTTCAGAGGCAACACCCAGCTAACCGTTACTGCTACGCGTCCTGGGTGGAAACTAATGTAGTCTTGGCCAGAAGAGAACATTTCCAGTAAGCGGAAACCCGAAGAGTGCTCCAGAGCACAGGACTGGCATAAGTCCAAAGCAGCAGCTAAGGAAAGCATCACCATTAGCTGGAGCCTCGCTTGGCAACGCTCTTCCGTGGTCTTTGACAGCAGCAGCACCTGGCCTACCCCACCTGAGCTTCACAGCAAAGCACACAAGGAGCCAGCAAACTGGGCATGGAGAACACCCTGCACCATCAACAGCATTAGACCAAGGCAGACACCCAAGAAGATGCTGCAAACGTCAGAAAACCACACTTCAACACAGCTGACCACAAGCATGTAAACAACAGTAACTTTTAAAGACCGTTCTGATTTATGTTAAGAAGTTACAAAGATTTTTACAAGTTACCCTCTTAACTACCGCCACTATTTTACCTAAGTAGATCAAGCCAAATCCTCCCTGGCCGATCTGACTGCCCAGCCGCCACACTTTCCCTTCGGTGTCTTTCAGGATCATGTCTCTGGGCAGAGGAACCGGCAGCTTGCCTTTGCCGCGATCCTTTGGCGGCATCGCACCTTGAGAGAGGGAAAAACGAAATCAAAAGCTGACTTTGGTCAGAAAAAACAACATCCCTCCAAGTCCTTTGCCCAACGGGCCCAGCTCGCTCCCCCTCGGGGCCGCTTTTCCCCGTCCCGGGCCGTTCAGCGGAGCGGAAGCCGGGGAGGCTCACCCACTGCGGCCTCCGCTCCACCGGGGCACTATAGTGAGCGCTGGGCCCGGCCGCCCCCCCAGTTCCACAGGAGCCCCTGGGGCCCCCACCGCGGCCGGCCGCAAACTTCCCGGCCGGCAACTTGCCGCAGGGCGGGCCCAGGAGGCGGAGGAGGCGGTGAGCGCCCGTCCTCCCGCTGGAACCCCCGGGGCGGAGCGCGAAGCACAGCTCCCGGCTCCCGGCTCCCAGGGCAGGCCTCTTCCAGCCGCCCGGCTCCCCTCAGCAGCGCGGAGCCCGCCCTGTGGGAGGCGCGCGCTGTTTCCCGCCTCCCGGCCGTGTGGCGCTGCTCGCTGAGGCGGCGGCAGGACGTGGAGGAGGAGGAGGTCGGTGGAATAACGGACATTCCCCATCCCTTCGGCTGTCCCGCTTTTAAAGGTGCGCTTCGCGAGTGAGGAACTTACTTATTTCAGTTGTTGGTTTGGTTTTTTTTTTTTTCCGTTTTAAACTGTTTTGGTGCATATAGATGTGTGTGATTGGGGTGTTTCATGCCTGCGGTTAAAATAAAATACGACAGTCATGTTGTAGTTTGGGAAAGGAGCTTAAAGCTCCTCCAGCTCCAAGCCCTGCTCCCACGGGCAGGGACCCCTTCCACTGGAGCAGCTTGCTCCAAG